>LOEQ01005974.1:306920-323215 GCA_001685075.1 Bramus lutescens | reverse complement strand
TTCCCCTCCCCCTCACTTTCCAATCCAGAGATCAATCCGGGTTCCTTGCCCTGTTGTCTGCTTTGTTAGTGAGCACAAGTACTTTTAAAATAAGTTTTTGCATAAGTACAGGTAGGAAAATCCAAAATTTAAACAAAATTTAGAGGAAAGAAGAACTATTAAATGTAACTTAGATTGTTTTCTGCAATGAGAAGGCATGGTGTGTGGTTCATGCTATTTTCTCAATGTATTAACCAAAGCTCCACTAACTGATATTTCCAGTTAATAATGATTTTAACAATCAAAACTTTCTAATGCTGAAATTTAGTGGCTCATATCAGGTATCTTTAAATGGATGTGAGAAATATTCTTTTAAATAAATCCATTTCACTTTAAAGGAGTTCATTTGGTGAAGTGAGCAATTTCAACACCATTTTCTTATTGATTATTATTGAGCTCTACATTTTTCTCTGTTCATTTCCCTGCCTCTCTCCTCCCCTTCATCCCTCACCGAAAGCCCCCATGCTCCCAATTCACTCAGAAGATCTTGTCTTTTTCTACTTCCCATATAGATTAGATCCATTAAGTCTCTCTTAGTGTCCTCATTGTTGTCTAGTTTCTCTGGGATTGTGATTTGTGGGCTGGTTTTCTTTGCTTTATGTTTAAAACCACTTATGAGTGAATACATATGATAACTGTCTTTCTGGGACTGGGTTACCTCTCTCCAAATGATGTTTTCTAGCTCCATCCATTTTTCTGCAAAATTCAAAATGTGGTTATTTTTTCTGCTGTGTAGTAGTCCATTGTGTACATTGTGTAAATGTTCCACATTTTCTTTATCCATTCCTTGGTCGAGGGGTAATCAGGTTGTTTCTGGGCTCTGTCTATGACAAACAATGCTGCTGTGAACATAGTTGATCACATGTCCTTGTGGCACAATTGGATATATACCTAAAAGTGGTATTAACACATTAGGCAGTATTTAGCTTTGAACAACTATAGTTTGGTGATCAATCTACTAAATAATTGGCTTTCCTTCCTTTCTGCAAGAAGAAATTTGTGAAATCACACGTTCAATAATTCTCCAAGTTGTTGATGAATATGAGCCACTGGAGATATGAACAATGGTCTAAGGAGCACAGTCGGTCACTGTGCGCAAGAATATAATATACCAATTATCCATTCTTTTAGAAGCTATTTGTCTTCTCTGTATCTTATCAGAACCAATCTGAAAATAAATGAACCATATTTTCTTATAGAACCAATCAACAACCTGATTTCTTATCAATGTTAGCTTATGAAAACGTTTTTCCTAGAAAGATATGTCAAAGTATTTCTGAAGTAACCATTTTCCTAAGGACATATAGTCATTTCTTAGTAAATCTAACATTACTTAGATTGTTAAGTCTTTATATGGACTAGTACCACAACAGTGTGAAGATAGGACAAATCTGTCTCCCGCAGATCACCTGACACGGAGTAGTGCATAGGAAAAGAACTCTCACAATGTGTTTTAAGTTTTTCTCAATATAGGAAGCATTTGGTAAGCTATCCAGGTGAGTGGAGTGCTTTGAGGCATCAATTTTATCTATCATCTGAGATAGATAGATAGATAGATAGATAGATAGATAGATAGAATGTTTGCTCATTTATTTACTGATTTATAGGGTTTTGGAGACAGAGTTTCTCTGTGTAAAGGTCCTGACTGTCCTGGAACTCACTTTTTAGAACAGACTGGCCTTGAACTCACAGAGACCCTCCTGTCTTTGTCTCCCAAGTGCTGGGATTAAGGGTGTGCGCCACCACCATCTGACTGAGACATTAGTATTTTTAAAATGGCTTATCTCAATATTTCACAAACTATGATTTTAAGTTTGCACTAATAACCACAAAAGTACTAGGGATCATTTCAGTATGTTGCATTAGCACAATAATAACTGGATGATAAATATTGTGTTTATCCTAGGTGCTAGATCTAAGACAGAACTGTACAAACTGCTTTGGTTTGAAGGCCTTTCTCCAAAAGGCATAAACTGGCAAGGACCTTCATTCATCAGTGAGTTCATTTATTTTTAAATTTGAACTAGCTATATTTGGAAGCGGGTGGAATAGGAACTAAACTGAAAGTTTCGAGATTCAGTATTAGGTTATGTTCTCACTTTTCACAGACATACACAACTCTTCTACACATTGGAAAAAGCAAGATTTCCATTGTGTGCCTTTTACATTATTCTACACTCTCTCATAGTTATTAAAAGCAATGTATCTATAAGAAAATACTGGAAGGTATCTTTCATATATGATCAAGTTAAAAAATGTCTCAGAAAAATATGCTGGGCAGTCCCATTTGGTTAGGGAAAAATGCATGTGTTAAGAGTGATTATTTCATCTACAGTGAGTAATCCTGAGAGGTAACAGAACAGAATTCTGAGACCAAGTCTATAATGGGATCCTATAAGAAAAACACATATCATTTTCCTTATAGCTTTTCACATAATTTAAAATGTTAAGTGAGATCACTTTTACACTGACTTTTGGGCATGTAATGCATGTTAGTGCCAAAGGAACTTTGCTTAAGGTGTAATTTTGCTTTCAAAATGTTTTTTATTTTGGTGTATTATAGCTTAATTTTAAAGGTATTTTTCATGTGGAGGCTGAAACATGGTCTCCAGTCCCCTGGAGTTACAGACAGTAGTGAGGAACCATGCATGTGCCAAGATTTGAACTAGGTCATTTGGGAGAACAACCACTGAGCCATTTCTTCAGCCCCTATTTTACTTAAAATTATTGTGGTCAAATAACAAAACAAAATGCGCTCTTCTAACTATTTAAAGGACATAATTCTGTGGCACTGACTGGATTCACAACTAGTGCAAAACCAGCAGCAGCTGTAATATAAAGGAAAACGAGTCATCCTCATGTCCTCTTTGTGCTCTCTGAGAGGGGACTCTGAGAACAGGAGACTCGTCCTTCCCTGTTTCTGACTCAAGTTTGTTTGAGTCTGACAACCACGATATATCCTCAAAACTTCTTGTCTCTGGTCAGGAAGAGAACACCAACAGCAAATAATTAAAGGGACTGAAAACATTGTATCTTCTGGAACAGCAAGGAGGTAAGCCATTTCCAATAGAAGTTGCTATTGTTTATCCTGTGGCATAAAATGCTTAAAGCTCCCTGCCAAGGGCTCTGCTGGGAGCTTCTGTTTATTTCCGCAAGACTTCCACTGTTATTTCTGCACCAGGTTGGACTGGATGATGTTCTACTGTGTCTCGTCTCCTTGCTGTTTGTCCTTTTAACTTTGTTTGCTAGAAGCTTAAACTCGCACAAAACCCAAAATGCAGCTGCCATAGTCATTCTCCAAACAGAGCGCAATCTGATTCCGAAACCTTAATCCCCTTACACAGAAACGCTGTAATGACTAAGCCGCCATTCTTAATTATCACTATCCTCCACACTCAACTCCTGCTAGTGGGTGATCCGGTGTCTGTCTAGAATTTTCCATGGATTTGCTTATTCTAAATTATTCACTAAACTTTTCTTTGCCATATTGTTTGGCATTAACATTTCCCTAGCAACTGATGATGCCTAGCATGTTTTCATACAGTAGCTATTAACAAGTCTATTCTTACAGTTCACCGAAGCAGAACTGAGATAGATTTTCTTTGATAACTTACAGAAATTCTTTATGTAATCATGATATTAACTGCCTTTTAGAAATGTTTTAAGATGCTAATCTAATGGGAACATTTCATTATTTCCTTTTCGGACTACTAAATGCAGGTGTATGAATCAACTGTTTTTTTTTTTTGTGTGTGTGTGTGTGTGTGTGCACCATAACGTGCAGTTTTCATGATGTGCTTGATTTTGGGAAATTTCCCATGTATGTATGATCTTAAATTTATATTTTATGATCACAGTGTTTGTGAAGAGTGATGCTTACTCTTTTTAGCCCAAAGAACTGCTTTTATTTTCCATGTCTAATTTATTGGGGTGGAACTTCTACAGTATTGCATAGCAACAGAAAAAGCAAGCATTCTTGTGACCCTAATCTCAGGTGAAAAACATTTCGATTTTACCACTGAAGTTTAGTGTTTTGAAAATGCTTCTGTTTGAAGTTACACTTCCCTCATTTCCTGAACTCTTCCTTTTTCTACTTCAAAGGTGGGTTAAATTTTGTTACATGACTCTCTTGAATGTTTATGTATGTTTTTATTCCTTGTATTAATGTGTATTATGCTGATTTTTGATGCTAATCTCTATACTACCCCCAACTGACAATTTATCCTTTTGCTATGAATTTCTGTCCTTTGCAGAGCGCTGATGAATTTAGCTGAGAAATTTCTTTTCAGGTTTGATGTCAGTGAAGGGGTAGTAAAATCTTAGAGCTCCATTTAGCTGATCTCAGTCATCATTTCACTTCTTATTTATCACATTCACAAAGAAGTTTGTTATATTGTCATATTGTCCATATTATCTATATACTTAATCACTTCTGCTTATTCTGAAATACTAAGTAACATAGCAAGTTTTTTCTTTATGCAAAACAATCATATTAGTTTAGTCTCTACATTTAACTATTTTTGATTCTCAGCAAACCATACAACCCCTCTTGACCTCATTCACTTGCCTGTGAAATGCACATCTTGTAAGGTATACGTCATAATGCATAATAAGGTGATATAGATACTTACTCAATATACAATAGTTATTGAAAAGCTTTAACCATGCCATTTTTAGGTGCAGAGACCATAATATGTTAGCACATTGTTTAGGGTATTATTTGTAAAATACTTTTATTTAAGATGTATGGGAGCTATTGAGAATTAACAAGGTAGCTAGATGATAAAACAAATTTGCACCTGACAGGAATTTATTGTGATGTAGACATTCGAGATGCTTAGGTTTAGTAGTCAACTGACTCAGCCTGCAGTCTCCTGGGATGGAGCTTTGATGGAGGGCTGTATACACCAGGCTGGCCTGTTGTCACATGTGGGTGATAACCAAGTGGAAAGACCCATACCAAAAGTGGGCAGCACCTTCTGTAGCAGCTCATATAAAACGACAGAGATGAAAGTAAACTTTTCTTCTTTCATTCTCTCAGGTTTCACACTTGTTGACAAGTTCATCTAACCTGTCATAATTATTGGGATTGATTCTTCAGCAGAAATTAGAACTAGCTCCTCTGGGATTCTAAGTGGGCTGAAGACTTGTGGATCTCCAAGAAACTTCCAAACCTTTTACAAAATTTTGGAACTACTGGGGCACCCAGTATCGTGAGCAGAGATAGCTGTTGAGAGACTATTCTGATTATATTATATATGACAACTAACACATTACCTTTAAAATATAATGTATGCATATATGTGTGTGTATGTAGGTATACACAAATTTCTCTTCTTCTAGAGAGCCATAATAATACAACACCCAAATGAAGGCGTAATACTATAAAAATGTATATTTTTATACAATTAACATTATCATTTACTTAGGTATTCAGAGAAGACACATATTAAGGAATTTTCAAGTGAACCTTAAATACCTTCATTGTTGAGAATACCTTTCCCGTATCACTGAAAACATGGAAATAAAAACAAAGAGACCAGAGACTATATATTCATGCTTCAAGCTTCAAAAACTGTACCGTGCTTGTCAATAGTGAATCTGACCTATGCTTCCCAAAACCACGATCTCTCTCAGTAAAACTGTAGTAACGACTCATGGAAACTGTGCCTGTTTGAAAGTGAATCTTCCCAGATATGCAATGTACATCCTGACACTGAGCAGTAATAACACATGGAAAGCCATTGGTACAATAACAATTGTTTTAGATAGAGTTTCCCAGTTGAGAATACATTGCCTTTTCAAAAGAATGATACCATCTCATTTCCTATCAATTGAAAAGCAACAATGGGGGTCAGCATTAAAAATTCTGCCCTACATCTACTGAAGAGAATCATATATACTTAATGCTTTTGTCTTCTGCTTTGTCCAAAATACATTACTTGTGGAAGAAAGAAAAAGACTGGATGAATAATAGAGACTCTCTTACAAGGAGGTTATTTTCAAAGGAAAGATTTAAGAATACTATAATATGAGACTTAAGGTTTCATATCTAATATTATGAAGAAAAGTGAAATTCCCACAAAGCAGCAGTCAGTAACTATAGCAACCTTGCAAAAAGGAATCATCTTTATTCAGCACAGTTATATAGAATTTATCATCCTGAATGTGACAGTATGTACTATCTTTGCTGGTCTTCTGTGATATCCTAATATATAGACATTATTAGATAGACCCATTGATTCATTATTTACCTGTCAAAAGCTTAGGTTTTTGAACACACTTTTAAAATTAAGGTATAATGCTTCAACAGTTAATTGTGCTATCTATAAATTACAAAACAGGTGATGACAACTTAGTTGAAATTCTTATTTCAATAATCATTAAAACTTATTTGCCCAAGTAAGGTAGCTTAATCAAATTGTTATAATTGCATAAGGGAATCTTCCAATATAAAATGACCCTGGATTAAAAAAAAGAGAAAAAAAAGAAAAAGAAAAAACAGCAAAACTCTCATATGTCTCATAATTCTCTGATAAAACCACAAGAATGAAAGTAGTCCAAAAAGATGTTGTGATGGAAAGAAACGATTCCCAAGAGGGACTCCCTTTGAAAGAAGGTGGAATTGTTCCATTTAGATGTATTTAAAATGTGGTGGAAAAGAATCTACTCCACGACTTAATATGCTTCAGGAAATATTACCCGAAATTATAATATATCTGGATGTACACACTTGGTCAAACTCAATTAACGTGACTTAAGAAGACAAGAGTTAAAATTGTATTATAATCTTGACATAGCAAAGCATCCTTGCAATCCTAGTACCCAGGGCACAAGGCAACAGATTCAAAAGCTTAAGGCCAGCCTGGGCTGCTCAGAGATGCCCTGCCTATCTTTTGAAGCATTCCTTACAGAAAATCATCTTTCCTTAAAAAACTCTGAATGGAAAAAATAAACAAAATAAATATGTGAAGGGTACTAAACTCATATAAGCATTATTAAATACTGTAGTTAACTGTGGAATAAATGTTAGCATTTGGGGTATTAACAAATCCAGATACTTTTATCTAATCTCTTTATAGACTAGTACGTCCATTTTTGTGCCCTCTTTTAAGTAGTCTACTGGGCATATATAACAAATATATACTGGTAGGTTTAGTTAATGGGAGATCATATACAAATATTTTTAAGAATGGTTTAAATACTTGAACTAAAAATTATGTTTAGGCACACAGAAATGAAGAGGCTAAAATAAAAAAAATCAGGAATGTATATTGTCAAGTCATCTCATGGCCTTTTTCTTTGAAAGAAGGCAATATGATGGCTTGAGTAAAGTTTTAGAAGAAGATTTACAGTCCAAACAACTTTAAAACAATATTGTAGTTTCTGTTTATGTAAAAACAGTATTTTAAAAGATGTACTATGGCACAGAAAAATTACTGTAAGGAAATAAATAATAACTCATAAGATTTGAGACATAAGCATTTTAAAATAGACCAAGAAAAGAAAAAAATCAAATATTGCTTCAAAAGCCCAGGGGAAGTTATTTGCTGCTTGGAAACAAATGCCATTGTTATACTCTGTGTGTTCTATGAATAGTCATAGCAGAGGCTGGTGGGAGTGTTTGTGTGAAGCAGACAATATGTCCGTCTCAGGGATGTGATTCCACTGAGTAGTCAGTCATGAGGCATTTGCTCACATTCTGCCTGATACGATGAAAATGTCCTTTAAGGACATTTTATTACTCGTTTGGTCTCTAACAATAACCATATTAAAGTTTGGAAAGCGTGAAGTATAAAATACCCAAGGAAATAAATTAGGAATATGAACCCAAATATTAATGCACAAATATTTCTTTCTCTAGTCTAACAGAAGCATCTTTCTGCCTGTTATATTTGTGAGCCTTTCATTAAGAAAGCTAATTAATGTAACTTTAAATGATTTTCACAATTTACTGAAATTTGCATGAAACTAGCCAACAAAATTTTCTAAGAGTTTGCCATTGCATGGTGATGTTTCTGGAAGGGAGGCTACGGATTCATGCTTGCCATTGAGTGGTGATGTACCCAGAAGGGAGCCTGTGGATTTTCTTGAATTATGTGAGGATGAAAATCATTGCTGCTCTTATGTTATCTAAATATTTATTTTCAGCATCTCAACACAAGATCCAGCCCAGTTTTGATAGATTCGAAAGTTTTAACTTACCTTGACTGGATCAAGTACAGAAGTACAGTACACTGCTGTTGGATTGCATTAGCAAACTCCACAAAAACTAAGGAATTAACAATACTACTGCGAATGTCAACTTCAGATATAGTCTAGTCTACCAACTATTATCTAGTGAGAAAAGCAGCAGGATTTATAAATGTTGTGAAAAGCGAGCAAAAGCTTCAGAAAGATACCCTGATGTAAAACTAAAACTGAGAAACTGCACAATTCTTATCACAGAATAAATGTCTAAAAAAAAAAACTCCCAAAGATGATTTTAACCATTTTAATGCTTACCCTTAATCTTTTAATAATCATGAATTAAACTGGGGATAGATTAAAATTATTTTTATTAGGTATGTTGGGGGTATGTTTGTGCACTAGTGTATGGAAGTGTGTGTGAATGTGTGCAGAATGCCCATGTAAGTCAGAAGATGACTTTAGGTCCCCTGGAGCAGAAGCTACAGTTTGCTGGGACCTGCCCTATGTGGGTGTCAGGAACTGAACACAAATCCTCAGGAAGAGCAGCAAATTCTCATTGGTAAAGAATTCAAAGAGATACCAAATATTTGATGCTGCACTTTGAAATGTATGTCTCCATAACAGTTACTATAATTTTGCTACTGTTTATCATAAATTAAATTCATCCTCTCAGTGAGGTAGTCACTTTTCATATGGATTTGGGCTCACCTGCCTAGAAATAGTGCCTTCCCAAGTGAGGTGGGCTTTTCTTTTTCAATTATCAATCAAGAAAATATTCTAGACACTTGTTTATATACCAATCTGATGGACACAGTTCCTCAAGTGAGGTGCCTTCCTTCTGGATGAAGCTAAATATGGTACACACACATGAAAGGAGAAGAAAACGGGGAGGGGAGGGAGTGAGGGAGAGAGGACAAAGAGAGGAACGGAGGGAGGGGGAGTGGAGAGTGGGATGGAGAAAAGGGAAGTGAGAGGAGGGGGGAGGAGAAGAGAGGGGAGGAGAGGGGCCGAGAGTGGAGTAAGGCAGCAGTTGAATGGGTGATGCTAGACGAAATATGGAATACGCAAGGAATTGGAGTCCACACGGTCTGGTCAAGAACTGATATCTGTTCCTTTTTGGCAACATCTAGCACATGATCAGGAAAACTGACTGGGTGTAAAATAGACTTGGCAGAAATCAAGGATAGATGAAAATTGATCTTTAAATTTAGTCCAGAGTATAGATAAATGAAACAGATCACATATATTTCTCTTTTTTCTTTCCTCCCTCTTCTCTAAGAAGTAATCTAAGCTCAATAAGTATAATGCATTATCAGCACCACAAAAGATTATAATGTTGATGTTGTTTCTATCTGAATTCTGTTTTTACAGCATCAAATTTCAAATTGCCCTGACAATGTTCTCTCAATAATCATAGCACATCATATTCGGGTTTCAGTGTTTAATTTTGATATGCTGATTCTCCCAAATCTCTTCTTAGACTGTCTCCAATTATAAAATGAAGTATGACCTGATGGTGACATATGACAATGTGTCGTAAGAAGATTTCTTTCCCATTTCATTGTCTTTTTTGTTATCGTCACAACATGGAAAAACACTCCTGTTGTTTGGATATATCAGACTATAATTTGATATTCACCATCATGAATCAGGTGACGGCAGCTTCCGTAAGATGCAGCCTGAGCACAGTGGCTAGAGTTCTTCATTGTCTTTGCACATAGCACTGTTGGTTTTCACCACTTCTGTTAAAAAACTCTTTTGAAAATAATATAAAAATAAAGTTTTAATTTGTAAATTGTAATTTTATATTAAAATTCTCTGATGTATTTGTAGATTCTAGAAAGATATGCAGTTGGCTCCTATCAGGTGTGACCTTTCTCACAAAGTCTTTTTGAATCTCTGTCACACTGGGAATATTCTGAGTTCCTCAGTAAATCAACTAATATTTCAAAGCTCATATCAAATATATACACTGTATACACTTTATTGTCATTCTCCATGAGATGAATATGATGATTCAATTGGAATATGTGGTTTTTCCTAAAGCCATATTTTAAAAGAAAATTTTTCTTCATATCCTGAATTATTAGGACTGAAAAATACTATGAACAGAATCTTGTACTGGGAAATTTACCCTCTTATCACCTCATTAACTTTCCATGGATCTCAGGGATTGAACTCTAATAACAAGGCTTGAATAGTTGGACAGCAAGGACCTTTTTCCATTGAATCTTCTTGTACCAGATTTTACTAATCATAAAGAATAACAGATGTTGAAGTCTTTTTTTTTGGGGGGGTGCTTTGGGTAGAACCCAGAGCCTTATGCCTGCTGGGAAATTACCACTGACCTGTATCCCCAACCCCATTGTCTTAAACAAATGTTGCGACTTTTTAAATGTTTTATTCTGTTTAATTAGAGCATTATAATATAGCAATACTGAAACATATTAAGTATTTTGTTCCTTAGGAGTTTTTATTTATAATTATTGCCAAGGAAATTCTATAACCTAGTTAAAGTAAAACCTTTTAGCCAAGGAGATAGTCTGTCAGTAACTGTTGATCATTTGGGGAAATTTATAATGATTTATTGAATTTCTGGTACTTTGTCAGGAGTAAATGAAGAGGTAGGCCAAGAAAACAGGGATAGGATCAAATACTGTCACTACGGACACACCAGAAAGAGCTAAGTGGGATGTTAAAATTAATACTTTCTTCAGCCTTCTAGAAGGGCTGCTTCATGGTGACCAGGATGACCATGAAGCTCAGGATCTCAGACAAGGTGCCAAGGCCACAATGGTCTTCCCACCCTCACTCTAGAGTGAGGATGAATGGAAGTGTGTGTGTTTGTTCTTAAACACACGTAAAGATTTTATGATGCAATCTAATGCAAATCTAAAATTCTCTTTGTTCTTCTTTATAATTCTACTATTTGGAACCATTCCAAATGCTGAAGAGGTAGAATATTTACATAGACAACTATTATTCAAAGCAAGAGCTGAATAAAATTTCCTTTTCACTGAAAGTACATGACAGTGACATAAGTCACCTTTTCAACATATCTGAATAAACCAAGTATATTATTAGGGGGAAGAAACTTGCATCCTTTGTGATGGTGTATGACCTTCCACAAGGATTTATCTTCAGACTATATTTGAGTAATGTCTATTATACTCTAATGAAGTCCAAGCTGACTTCAAACTAAGGTCAGTTAAAGATGATCTTGACCTTGAAATCCAATCCTCCTGCCTCTACTTCCCCCTTGCTGGGACCACAAGCATGCCCCACAGTGCCCGGTTCATGTGGTACTGGACACATGAACCTAAAGCCTGTTGGAAGCTAGGCAACCATACTACCAGCTGAACTATATATCCAGCTCAAAGTTTTACTTCAATATAAGCATGTTTATGAAAAGTTTAGGATATGAAAGCACCTTCAAAATTCTTTTTTTCTTATTAATTTATTATCCTATTGCTCCAATGACTGCTCTGTCATGCACTGTTCTAAATGATGGGGAGGAGGCGGATAGAGACAAGTAATAGGAATAAAAACCCTGCCATGCACAGCATGTCAGATGAATAAACAGTGGGCAGTTACACAGCTATGTAAACCCACATTATTTGTTATGTCATAGAACGGGGTGGGTGATACTAAAGAGTGCTTCTATTTCAGAGCACAGAAGAGGCTGTATGAGAAGTGTCATCTGTACAGTGGTTAAAATGGAACAGGGGAGGGTGTACTGACAATATTTGGAGAAAAACATGCACAAGGAACAGCAGGTGAATAGGTCCTAGTGTAGAACATGACTTTGATTGGACTGGCGTAGCCAGATGACAAAGGCTCAAATACAATTTTAGACAGAAGTTGTCATCTATCCTACATCAAAAAATCATTACTCAGATACTGGGATCCCAGCAATCGGTCCCACTAAGAATGAATAATATCCATTTTTTTACTAAGTATAGCAGATCAGTAATCATTCCTAGTATATGATATATCACTCCCATTCTCAAAATAGCACACATTAGTGCAAGACTCACTTAGTCACATTATAGAGAGAACAGCAATTACTAGCCAGACAGAGAGCAAGTCAGTCATTCAGAGTCACTCAGAACACTAGTTTAGGAATTGTAATTGTTAAATCTTTCAAAAGTATCTTTTCGGATTTTTAAGACAGAATCATATCACCCGGGCTGGCTCTGGGTTCACTCTATAGCCAAGGCTGTTCCTGGACATCCTTTCACCTCTACCTCTAATGTTGGAGTTAGATGTATAACACCATGCTTGTCTTTTAAAAACTATCTCAACATGGAATCCTTAAGCCACTGAGAAAACAAGAACACTGAAGCTCTGTTAAATCTGGGATCACATCATAAATCATCGTCATGATTATTCCATACTTAATAACACAGGGTACATTACATATGCATGTCTTACATAGCATGCACTTGAAGTTACATTACAGGTCACACCAGCAACAAGTTTGGGTCGTGTGTAACATGTCACTTAGTGTTTCTTTTAGCAGCTCAATACTCAGATGTAAGAAGTTCAAATAGGTGTAAGTGTGGTGTGTGTATTTTATGTATATGAGTATGTACATAAAAATCAATCCAAGGCAATTAATACTGCTTTCAGAAGGAAATATTAAAGTCAGTAAGAAAAACGTTTTGACTTGAATAGAATTCACACCATCACAAATAAAGGTCAAAGAATTCAATAAGAAATGATTCCTTCACTTTTCCCCTACCCAGTTCAGTGGAAGCTTCTATACTTCCTGCATCCTTTAAAAGTGATTAATAATCCTGAAAGATAGCAGACCTTAATTCACACAAATCACAAACACAAGACATAATTTTATGGGGTACTTGAGAAATGAATAAAAAATATTTCAAATGGACAGAGGTGATATTTTGTAATTAATCTAACTAGAAAATATCTCCATAACATTTGGTTTGTTTGTTTAATTTCTGTAAGGCAACTGGTGGCAACTGGTTACTTCCCTGCAAGCAAGTTTCTTTAGCAGTTCAGACTGCCCTCTCCTTTAAAATAAACAGCTTGTATTAGAGGTCTAGTTAACCTAATTGACTTCTAGTTAATCTAAGAGCAGTATAAAGGAATCTAGGATGGGTTAAGAGGACAAGGTAGCTGTTTTGGTATTTTGAGACAGCTCTTCTCTATGTTGTCCTGGCTGCCCTTGAAATTTGATTTGCAGACCAGACTGCCTTCATCTCAGAGATCTGTCTTCTTCCTCCCAAGTGCTGATATTAAAGGTTTGCACCACCACTGTCAGGCAGACTTTGCTACTTCTAACACATAGAAACCTTCAGCACTTAAACTATATATAAAAACTAACCTGAAAAAAAAAACTAACCTGAAACCTCTCTCCAAAACCTGTTTCACAAGGTCATCAGTAAACTGACTGACTTCTATGCTATGTATAGAATTAGTGTAAGTACTAAGTAAATAAAAAAAGAATTGGAAATGCCATGCTTGTTATATAATAACATGAAACAGACTGAATCAACATAGTCATGAAATCCATGATATACATTACTTAAAGAAATAAACTACAGATGTAAACAAACCTGTGGTTGGATATTTCAGGGTACAAAGCCCAAGACACAACTCACAGTGTAATTCGATTTATATAAAATGAAGGCAAATTTATGGTGACAAGTAGCGACTTTTCTGGTAGAGGAAGGGATAAAGGAAAAGTGACAAAGGGTGCAAAAGATCTATTGGCAATAGGAAGATTCCTTACCTCTACTGCCCTACATTGTTAATTTAAAGGCTCATACAACAATCAAAATGCTCAAATTGCACAATTTAATACTGTACTATTTACTCTAGGAAAGTTTCTCTCAGGAAGTTGATGTTCACATAGAAATGATTATCACAATATGTGAAGGCCATGGAGAGGATGGCCAATTGACAGTACATCTTTTACTGTAGTTTTGCCTGAGAAACTACAGAAGATTTAAACGTAGCTTTGACAAGCCATAGAGTAATATCTAGCACTAGCTTGATATGCTTTAGGTTCAAAATTTTTGCTGAATTGGAAATAAAATCCTCCTGTTAAGTTGTAGTTACTGTAATTTATGAAAAATCTTGGTACCTTTGAGTTACAATTCTTTTATTCTCTTTGAATGTCTTTCTCTTTAGCCATGTTCTTTTTTATTTTCGGGTGCAAATTTAGAATTACCATTTCACAGATACTTTCAGCCCTCAGTGTAACTCAAGGATTTTCATTAGCTTCATTGTTTCTAATGAGGGCAACTGCCCCTTCTGTCTGGAACTGTCTGGAACCCTCTAAAACTAATGCATGGAAGAAGGAAAGAGGAAGTGTCCTACTTCAGAACTCCAAAGAGGATAATGTTTCAAACTTTTTGTTTTATAATCTGTCTACATTGTGTTTCCAAACACCACTCATTTCTTATAAAAGCGTAACCATAAAAAATAAAATGGCTGCATATGGATTAGAAAAATAAAAAGAGGGTATAGTTTACTTTATTCATTATCGATATAATTTTCTGTGATAAAAGTATTGAATTATTATAAGATACAAATTATCATATCTAAATATCTGAACTTGTCAATGGAGTATATTGCTTAACGTAAAACTACTCTTATGTCATTCCCCATAAAGCATTACTTTTGAAGCATATTTAATTAAGCCAGCAGCTAATATATTGTATAGTTTAGTCTATTTTTAACCAGAAAAATAAAACAATTTCTATAAATGCTTTTTCTTCTGCATATCAAACAAAAGGAGGCATCCTGGATTGTGAATATAGCACCTCTTTTTGAGAAGAAAATTCTAGATTCCTGAAGACAGACTAAAAATTATTTCCTTATATAGATGATCCAAAGAAACACTTGTCAAACTGTGGGTCAAATCTTCTGAAGTCAGGCATAGTTTCAGAAGAAGAGAATGCATTTTCTCTGGTGTATTTGCCAAAGTACCACTAAAGATATACATAAATAATGAAGATTAAATTCAACATATATGAAGTACCTTCTGATGTAATGTGCTAAATGTTAATACTGGTTTTATACATGTTTCTTAATCTACAAAACACAGGCATAGAGGTAGATTTTCACATCAATTATCTGAAAGAGAAAGATTCTGCTATAATTCCTGACGTGTTCATGGTTAGGCTATCCAACAGAATACCACCAAAGAACACACACACACACACACACACACACACACACATACACACACACACTCAGAGAATTCAACAGAGTGGAAATGTCAGATAAATCCTTAAAGATATAAAGAAAACAAAAGGGCCCTTTTGTCTGTGGGGTCCTTTGACCTCCAAGAGTCCTCTCCCTGAGCTGAGGACAACCTTTCAGACCAGTGAGTGAGTACCATGGGGGGGGGACATCTGGGAAAGGATCACTGGGCCCCCACAGCTCCTGCTGCGGGGACTTTGTTCCACACATCCCTGACCCCCCAAAACCTGCACTATTGTCTGCAAAGTCCTTGGCCCAGGAACAGTTCCTGCTCCTACACTCAGGCTACCCACCCAGAGGGGAGAGTGTGCACCCACCCTGACACAGGGGAGTGCATGGCACCTCGAGCTCGTGCTGCAGGGGCTTCTTGGCTCTGCACAACCCTCCCCTCCCAGCCAAGTTTGCCCTTTTGTCTTCTGGGTCTTTGACCTCCGAGAGTCCTGTCCCTTTGCTGAGGACAAACTTTCAGACCGCCTGCCTTATTGGTTGCAAGGTCCTTGTCCCAGGAACAGTGTCTACTCCTGCGTTGAGGCTATCCACCCAGAGGGGAGCAGTTCCTGCTCTTGCACTGAGGAATTCCACCCAGAGTCAGTCACAGCATAGATTGGACCAAGACACCAAGACTCTCCTGGCTGTATTTGAAGGAAGAGATAGATGGGCAGGCATCAATGCAAGACTTCCTCCCACAACCTGAAAGGCAACATGACATGAAAAATGAACTGGAGGTAATGAAGAAAACACAAACTTAGGGAAGACTGGAGGGAAGACTGGATATGGAAAATCTGGGTAATTGATCAGGAACTACAGAGACAAGCATAACCAACAGAATA
>LOEQ01005974.1:253416-302612 GCA_001685075.1 Bramus lutescens | reverse complement strand
GATGGGGAGGGGGCTGGGAGGAGGGGAGGAGGTGGAAATTTTTAATAAATAAAAATAAATAAAGAAAACAAAGGGTTGCAGATCTTAAAAGGTGGGTCTTCACTGCAGGGTGTTGATTAATCCCCAGACTCCCACAGTCCGTATTGTAAACCCATGGGGCCTACATCTTTCCCAACCTACAATTATTACAACCAAATCTCCTTCCCACCAGTTGATACCATTGCCTAAGAACAACCAGAGTCCCCTGAGGTAGAGCTGACCTTAAAGACTCCTCCCTGATGACTAGCTTTCCTGGCACCTGAAGACTTCATACAAGCTTCCAAAAGAAGGGTGTGATGGACACCCCTACCCAGCTGTGATGCATGTGGACTGGAATAGTCACAGGACAGCATGATTAACTGGAAATGTGCAGTAGTAGTAGATATGCCCTGGCTACAAAGAACAGCTCCTAATTGGACTTAAGATTCACTTGACAGGAGGGAACTTATATTTGGTACAGGAAATCTAGCCAACTACCCAGGACCAATGAGTAAGCAAACCAATTAGAACATTTTTAATTAATTTGTTTAATTTCATACATGAATACTGTATTTACATTATTCCTGCCTCTTCTAATTTCTTCCATGACTCCTTGACTTTCTTTCAAATTTGTAACCTTTTGTTTACTTATTACTGAGGGCCCTTGCGACATTTTCCCTACCTACACTGCTTTGTTGACTGGTGTCAGTGTACAGATCTCTCATTAACTGTTGGTAGGATCACAAACTAGTGCAGGCACTATGTAAACAGTGTAGAAATTTTTAAATAAAAGTCTAAATTATGACCATATAATCCAGATGTACCACTCCATACCAATTGTCCAATAGCTATGACACCCATCTTACTCCACAGATAACTGTTCAACTACATTCATGTTATTTTTTCAGAATACCTAAGAAAGGAAACAAAGTAAAGGTTTTTCTTCTGATGAATGGGAAGAAGAGCATGTGCACAATGGAATCCTATTCAGCTGTAAGAAACATAAAATTTGCAGTTAAATGAATGGAATGAAAACATATTATACTATTATACTGTGAGGTAATCCACACCGAGAAGTACAAACACCTGTATATTATCTCTTGTGGTTAATCTAGCTCCCAAACTTTAGGTGTAATAACCTGGGGTAACTGCAGAAACCAGGAAAGAGAGGCCATGGTGGAAGGAGGGGATCTAGAAAGGGGAATAGTAGAACACAGGCACAAAGAATGGGATAAGAAGGAAATGGGGGGCATACATAAGGAAATGGAAGGAGAAGGATAAATAACACATTATTTTGTTTACTTCAAAGCACATTCATATGTAGGAAGGAGAAAAAGACAAGATCTCCTGAGTAGATTGGGAGGGTGGGGGTCATGGGCTAGGATAGAAGGGGAGAGGGAAGGAAGGGAGAGGAGGGGAGAAAAATGTACAGTGCAAGAGGGACAATAAAAAATTTGTAAATTAAAAACATAATAAGTATATGTATACAGAGGGAGAGAGAGAGAGAGAGAGAGAGAGAGAGAGAGAATGGAGGGACAATAATGAGCTTCCCCTAGAGACATATACTGTCTAGGAAAACTGTTCTTTTCTGGCCTGGGAAACTACCCTTTGAGTTGTTAACAGGTCAGGGCAGTTGATGAGAATCCCAGAATAATACAGGTTATTGCTGTTGAGTTTGATTCCTCCAAGAGCTTAAGGGTAAGGTCATATTGCAGAAGACATCACATACATCAGACATAGGACGTGAGGAATCCAGCTGGAAGTATCTTGAAATTCTTCTCCTTGAAGACAGATCTCATAATAATGAAG
Source organism: Bramus lutescens (assembly GCA_001685075.1). Taxonomy (NCBI): domain Eukaryota; kingdom Metazoa; phylum Chordata; class Mammalia; order Rodentia; family Cricetidae; genus Bramus; species Bramus lutescens. The sequence continues at coordinate 300,785 of LOEQ01005974.1, read as the reverse complement.
CTGTTATGCAAGCTGCCAAGAGAAAAACTCAATCTACAATCCTACCCACCTGTGAAATCTACTAATTACAAAAGTGAACAGCAAGGCAAGATATCCCCAAGGTCCAATAGCGACTCTTGTACTTTGGAGGGCGACCAGAACCCATCTAATTGGACTTAACACCCACTTAAAAGTGGTGTCATGTCTGCTTATTGTAAAAGCAGTCAGCCACCTGTGGACAGTAAGATCATGGACATAGCTGAAAATCTCCTAAACCACTGTAATTCCTAACTGAATTCTAAATATGTATCTTTATACTCATAGATGAGTGTAGATCTCACTCCTTATTAAAAGAAATAAAACCATTCTTTTTGAGGAAGACAGTACCATTGAAATATTTACAACTGGGTAAAATGCAGAAAACAACTGACCGTGGTGTCTAACCCCAACTGATACATCTACAATACAATGCCTACATAGAAGGCACAGGTAACACAACAGAAAGGCTGTCAGCAATACTACAAGAGTCAAAGGACCAGGACACCTTCTGAGAAATAATCTTCTCTATATGACAGGGAGGCTGCACCCAGGAAATCTCAAAAACAGACAACAGTTTTCAAAACTCAAAAATAAAATGAAATTCTGATCATAAAAAATCTGTTTCAAAGAGATGCTGACATTTCCTCTTAATATTTTGCTAGGCAGAGGGGAAGGTGGCATAAATATAAATCACTTCAGTGTTCTTGCTTACAGTGTTCTCTCTGATATTATTACTTCTTGTATGTGATATTATAGAACCTTTGATATGTGACAGAATTAAGTGAAACACACAAACTTTACCGTTTAAGAAACATAAATGTCAGTTTTCTAAAGCCTTCTGTGTCAAAGCAAACAGCAGGAGATTTTGAAGGCAAGCGGAACAGCACACCAAGGGCTCTGAGAGATGCGGAACAAGTACTATGGTTTATGTACAGGGAAGTTTTCAAATGGGTGCAGACTAGAGGAGAAAAGACAACAAAAGGGGTTCTTTTTGCACATATTAAAAATCGAATCATAAGGCGGGAATATGGCACACATTTTTAATACCAGCACTCGGGAGGCGCACACAGGCATATAGGTCTCTGTGCATTTGAAGTCAGCCTGGTTGGTCTACACTGCAATTTCCAAAACAGCCATGGCTACATGGAGAGATCCTGTCTCAAAATAAGGAAAGAAATATCCTAATAAAAATAGAAAATGAAAGAATCCACGATAGCACTCATGTAATAAAGTGAAAGCGGGCAATGCATTTACAAAACAAAGCACGTTTCCACAGCAAATAACAAGCAATAAAATGCTGTAGGCCTCAGTTTACTCCTAGCTGACTGGAACCAGTGTAACTGGTGAACCATGATGGATTCGTAAACATACAGCTGATTCCAATCATTTTATTGCACTCCTTCCTATGTCCCACACTGAATTACATTCCAGTTCTCCAAAATATTTTCTAAACTCACCTTTGAAGGAGTTGCATCCTAAAACCCCAACTTTCTACTTAGACGCAGCCTCCAGTTCAGGTCATCTGATCTAAGTTAGTTTTGTGTGCATTCAAAGAAAATGCATTTGTTACTACCAATTCAATTTGTAGGCTTACTTAGACATCAAAAGTTTGAAAAATGGTGGCACCTCAGGTGAGAAAGAGGGTGCCACCGACACAAAATCAGACACAAGCCTGGATTATTCATGGCTGCAAAAACAGTCTGTTTCTCTGAAGTAAAGATTACATGTGAAATTAAATTTCTGTGATATGCAATAGGGTACCATGTAACATATCTGAGCAAGGGCATCCTGCGTAAGCCAGAAAATCTGAGAACTAGAGTAGATGGGTCTGTTAAGGTAGTTGAGGAGAATAAGTAAGCTATGAATGATATGATATAGGTCATGCAGGAAATCTGAAATTTGCAAAGAAGAAAAGCAACTTCGCTCTTACGAATCAAAAGATTGAACTCTTACACAATCACCTTGAGTCTCTTCTGGAGCATTCTGCCATGGTAGACCTCACACATAAAATGCTAATCTCCCTTCATCTTTCCACCTACTCTCTCTACACTGCTTGAGCTTTCTCCATGCTACCCTCTCACTCACTCTGTATTTGCTCTTTTCACTCATGAATGAATATACACTCATGAATGAATAGTATACTCACAGTATACTAGGACCAGTCAGATATATTCTTATGTTCCTTGAATAACAAGAAGAGGTGTAATAAATTTTGTGATGATTAAGTTTTAATGAGTTATTATCAAAAAATGGATAAAGAATAAGAATTGTAAATTTGATTTTTCATGTCAATTACTTAGAGATCTGACACAAAAATAGTTTAATTTAGAGACATCAAAATGTTTTAATCTCAAAGGAAAAATCAATGAGTCTTGAAAACCTTGGAAAACCAAGAAGAAAATAAAATTAGGACTATTTGGACAATTTAGACCAAAATAGACCTAAGAACAATCCAATAGAACTATCTTCATGTTCTTCATGGAGTATGAATCCAATAGAACAGCAACTATCTTCACTTCCCCCATAGAGTATGAATTATCACAATCCCATTGTCAATTCATACTCATCAGAATCATTTTCTTTGTGTTTATAAGTACTTACAGAATGACTGCATCTGTAATTGCAGCACGCCTGCTAGAAGATGGAGACATGAAGGAGGGGATGAGCCTCTGATTGACCCATATGAGTCTCCACCAGGAAACTGGGACCACTGGATTTGAGAAGCAGGAATAATAAGAGTGCACGCTTTATCTCCTAGACGAGGCTTTCCTTCAGCTGACTGTCAGAAGCAGCAATGTTGTTAGTACCCAATGAGTTCTTAGACACCACCAGTTCACTTACAAAGCACTAGAAATTGTCCTTAAAGGATAGGCAAGGACAAGGAAATTAGTTTAGTCTCAGCAATAGTCATTATACCAAACATCAACTCATTTTGCTTAAAAGACACACAAGAGTGAAAACAGTCAAAGATTTTTTGAAAGATGCTGAATCACATTTAGAGTTAGGAACACAGTAAGAATAAAAATAAGTTTTCTCAGGAACAAAAGAGCAAGAACAACAGCATAAATATTAATGAACTAGATCTATACCCAAAACACCACTCTCAGAAAGAAGGGTTTTCAGAATTGCAGCCTAGACATCATGTTAACTTATCTTGGAAAGCAGGCATCCAAAAATCCGGTATCAATTAATTTTGTTGTCTGATCAAATTTGTAGGAACAGCACTGTTTTCGAGGAAGTGTGTCTTCATTTATAAGACATAGTCTTTCTAGTGCGTTTGTTTCACTGACGGCAGGAAGCTCAAACTGAGAATAACACAGTCTTTCTAGGCACCAACGGGCACCAGCAGTCTGACCTTGCTGTTCATTCGCATGGCACCCAGAAGCTTTACTATCTGGGAGATCTTTTCTCATGTGCCAAAGTGGAGTCAAGTATCATTATCCAATTTCTTAGACAATTGCTTTGAGATGATAAGGAAGAGCTTTTGAAGTTGAAATTTAGCTGGACATGATGATACCAGTCTGTAATCATGTTAGTTGGGATGCTGGAATATGAGTTCAAGGCCAAGAAAGAATACATAGCAAGTTCCAAGCTAGCTTGAGCTACATAGTGAGATTCTGTTTAAAGATAAACAAACAAAACAGTAACACTAAAAACAAAAATCTGCTTGCATAGAGAAGCAATGTTTTATTATACAATCTTGTTTTATTTAGAGTTACTAGAAGTGTCAGTAGCATCAGAGATACAAATCAAGAGACAAGATGCTAGGGAGAACTCACAACTATATCACTACACTGAAAAATGCTAAGCATTTTTCCTACCCAGAACATACAGGAATTAGCTAAATGGAATAAAGCTACTTTCTTTTAGAACACTTAGAAAGAATATATATTATACAGTGTTTATAAAAAGTTACTCTGATTAGCTGAGAGGTCTATTAAAAGCTTTGAAAAACACTTTCTCTGCTTTCTGGGTAGTTCGTATCCAGATCATTCTAACCTATACTTTGACTACTTCATCGTTGTTTATGAACTAACATGATCAGCTCTTCATCCTATACTGAACTTGTTCTGTCTTACTGTAAGACTACATTAATGTGGCTCAAAAACTACTTTTTAATAGCATCTGTTTCCACTGGGTATATGAACAATGTAGTTTTTAAAGGAATGACCATGTAAGGTATGTGTATACAATGTAGTTTTTATAGGAATGGCCATGGAAGGTATGTGTNTATATATATATATGAATGAATGATACTGACTTTTAACTTACCATTTCCTAATAGGCCCCATGGACCTTTTGGATTATCACTTTGTATCAGGTTAGAACATGGCTTACAAATTAAGAATAGAAAATATTGCAAATGGAGGGAAAATACATGAACATATTTGTATTGCTTGCAGAACAAAAGTCTCAAGCCTAGCGGCATCTCTTGCTCATTGGCAGCCCTGGTGTTCACCAATGAAGACATAAAATCTCTTCTGTCAATGTACCCTTAGGCAAAAGCAATGGTGCTGGCAAAGGCCTGAGATGCTGCTCACCACAGGCCCAAGGGCCCCAAGGTACTTATATGGTAAATAGAACTTGTGTTATTTTTTTCCTTTGAAATAATGAAATCTGGAATGTTTTAATGGATTCAAAACTTTAAAGGGTAAAATCTGAAGTGCTGGCTGTAGACCACTAACAGGAGTTAACCACTAACGGGAGTTTTCAAATATTCTGGAAATAAGAGCCCCTTTGTATATATAAAATGGGAGGAAGTCCAATATTAAAACAGATTAATGGCTGTAGAATCTTGATACAGCTCTTAGCAGGGCTTCCTTCACAGTGGTCTTGGCATGTCTACCCCAAAGCCTCAGGCTCGGCAAAGCACCACTTGAAATCCATTAGCTCTGTGTCATCTATGGCATTTAGAATGGAAGAATACAGCTTGTTTCATAACAATTTCACTCAAAAGAATGAGACAAGTCAGAATGGCTTAGCTAAAACTTATATAGTTGGAAAAAATAAACCTACTGGCTCTCACCTAGGTGTTCCTGGCAGGGCTCAGTCTCTGCTTGCTGTCTTATAGTTTAGAAGCATGGTCTTGAAACCCTCAGGATTGTGCAGTCCTAATGTGACTATTCTGCTTTGGGAATAGGAAGAGGCTGAGATGGTTCCCTTGAGTAAACAGAGTGAAAGCAGAAGCACTGGGGCAGGGATGGCGCTGAGGCCATGTAGTAGCATGTGGCTGGGGCGGGGTGCCTTTTATGGTCTAAACTATATTGTGTTCCACTTGTTGCTTCATCTTAGGCAAAACAATTCCCTACTTCTTAGTTCCCTCATTTGTAAAATATTTTGTATGCACAAAGTAACTTGACCTTCATTTGGCAAGGGTCTACTGTATCCGTCCATATGACATATTTTGACAACTGTCACTGGTTGGAACACACTTTCAAGTTTTTATGTTCTTCTTCAGTACTTCATCCTGCCTCCCCATGCCCAAACCATGGTCATTCCCCACCTGGGTGCCTTCTAAGGCAGTGCTGTGTGTTCTTTCAGAAGTGTAATCTTTGTAGACACTGTCACTGAAGCTCTACAAGTGACTTTTATCTTTGTCCTTTAACCTGCCCTATCGAGTTCAGCTCTCAAAGTCTCCCTCAGTTTACTTAGTGCTATCTAATGCTGGCCTTGCTCTCTCTTTGCATCACCAAACATTTGACTAGAATTTCATCTTGGAGCTGTGCTTCTTAACATCATCTTCTCAGTTCAGACCCTATCACCTTTGACCTCATTTGTTCCACAGCTCCTTCATTTCATTTTCTCTCACTACCCCTTCCGTCTTGACACATCAAATGGCAAGTGGCAGTAAGCAGGGTTGGGTGACACTCGTGCCCTGACTCTCTCAGACATATTCACAAATAGCAGTGACTGTCTTGATTACAAAATAAGTTTCCCATTCCCGACTTTATATTCAGGTACACAGAAATCTGCCAATAACTATACTTGTGTGCTTCATGAATTTGCTTATGGCTCTAACGGTCACTGAGACTGTAAAGATAAAGAGGGTTCTGTGTCACCCCCAGAATTAGTTAATAATGATCTACAGCTATGGATTCGAATGTTGTCAGTTGCCCGTTTCAAAACTCTTTTCAGGTTATCACAGTGCAGCAGCCATGCCACGCCTGTCCATAACCATGTTCTACCTCAGTATTGTCATCACGCTGCCCTTTCCTCTGGACCTTCCCTTTACCAGGGATGCTCTCCTCAGCTAGCTCTTTGCTTCCAGGAACTTTCATATTTGCAGTAAGAACTTCTCTCTTGCTTTATATGACAGTTTATTTTACATTCTTATAAACAGTTTATACTTATTTTATATAAAGAACTCTCAATAGGACCTCATAAGTAGTTCATGCTCACTAACCCATATTGAAGGAAAAGACTGAGAGAACATGCTTATTAAACAATTTTCCAAGTATGGTCTCATTACTTGGACAATCTACTAAATATTTGATACGTTTGGAACAGGTAGAGAATAGTATAGAAGGTAATCTTGCACTAGGTATTATAAATATATTCTGATATATTATATGTATATATATTATAAATATATGGTCAGCTGGATATTGGTAAGTTACCCAGCTTTATTCCCTATCACATTTTTATAACAAGTGGTTATATAATATCTGTTTATTTTATTAGGATTCAAAATTTCTTGGTTGCTATGATAACTTGTCTCCCTGCCTTCATATCCTAGTGGTGAGCCTATGCATTTTAAATGGTATCTTCACTCAACTACAGCTTATGATAGGAACCTGGGAATCAGTTGTAACGTTTTTATTTTCTTTTTGTTTCTTTTGAGGTTGGGGGGGATCAAGACAGGGTTTCTGTATGTAACAGCTCTGACCCCACTATGCAGACATCCTGGTTCAAACTTACAGAGATTGGTCTGACTCTGCCTCCCAAGCGCTGAGAGTAAAGGTGCTACACCACCTTGTGCCCAATTTCTACCTTTCGATCTTGCCTTCAGCTCTGCACAGCCCACAACAAATGAATACAAAAACTATCATACTTCCGATGTGCTTTGATTCTCACAAAGTTGAGTGCCAGGTATCATTTTGACTAAAACACAGTTGTCGTGTCTCCTTCCTCTAGTTACATCATTCTGAAATTTGGTGTGTTGCCAGCATAATCTTTATTTTTAAAAGGCAGGTGAAATTGTGTTCCTTGAAACTTTCACACTCTTGGATTTTATGTTTTTCTAGATGTACTAGATTTACTTCTTGCAAATTGTTTCTATTTTTGTGGAACAAGTACCTCTCTATCATGGGAAGTCAAAAGAAAAGCACCCCAAAGATGCCCAAATCCTAATCTCTAGAACATAAGAGTGCATTAGGTTACACAGAAAAAGGAACTGAACTTAGAGATGTAATTAATTTTGCTAAACAATAGACACATGAAGAGGGAAGGTATCATGGATTTTCATAGCATGAAATGAGTACAAATTCTTTATAAATAATGATACACAAGAAGAAAATACAACCATGAAACGAATGTTCAGAGAAATACAAGGTTTTGACCTTGATAAAGTGAAATGGAGTCATCAGTCAAGGGGTGTAGAGGAGCTTCAAAACTGGAAAAGAAAGGATTCAGATTCCCAAACTCCAGTCTTTTATCCAGTGAGGTAGATCTATACCACACTTCTGACATGAACAACAGCAAGGCAATAAATTTTTCCCTAATATGCTGATAAAATTGTGATAACTTGCAGGGAGATGGTGGCGCATACCTTTAATCTCAGCACTCGCGAGGTAGAGGCAGGGAGAGCTCTGTGAGTTCGAGGCCAGCCTAGTCTACAAGAACTAGTTCTAGGAGAGGCTTCAAAGCTATAAAGAGACCTTCTCAAAACTCCCCCCCCCGCCCAAATTGTGATAACTTTCTGTAGTATCAGTAGAGAAGAAATTGTAATTTCTCAATAAGGTTAGTGAGTTGAAAGCCATGATGTTAATAGCTCAGATAAGGTGGAACATTGCTCTTGAAAAATATATTGTTATGAGTTTTAACTGTTGAGAAGAATGTTTGCAAAAATACCTTTAACTGCTATGATTCCTGACAGGTAACCTGCATTATTTGTTATTTATTATTGATTCCTAATATCTTGGAGAGAACATTTAGTAAAATGGTTGCTTTTTAACAGGTGATGTTAGGGTTGAACAGAAATATTTTAAGTCTCCCTGAAAGCTCAAATTATACACAGCTGAGCAGAGAATGATATGTCCTTCTCTTTTAAAATTTGACCGGTGTCAACAAAAGGATATCAAGTACACACAGAGGCACACACAGAAGCACATACACACACACAGGTTGGATATCAGAAACAGAAACATCATATGCAGATTCACACTTCTGATTCACACTTCTTGATCCTGCTATGCCCTGCTCAGAGAGCATGGAAAATGACTGCTTTTGGATTTGAAGAGTAGCCTAGCGAGTGTAGCATGTTCAGTACAGAGGAAGGAAATGGAGCAGAGAGATCTGGCAAGGCTTCAACTCTGGAAAGGTTGACATTAAAAGACAGAAACTGCAAACTCTGGGAAAGAAAAGTCAGGGTTTGTATACGGGAGAATTAACTTGTTTATAGAAGGCATTTCATTTTCTTAAGTCTATACAGACTTGTTTAACTATCAAAATTAAAAAAAAACATACAGAACAGAGCCCTTTGGAGTAAACCAGCAAAATTTTTAGAATATACCAATAACAACATGGGTGAATGGTGATAATTTAAAAAGGCATATTTTTAATTAAAATTAATAATTTTTACAGTCACAATATTTGTTTCAAGTTATTATTTTCAGAGGTGTCAACTCTGTTCTGCCTCTGGGCTCACAAAGTAAGCTTAAGTCAACCCAGCTACAGAGGAAGGGAGCCTTGTTCACTGCTCGTTTCATTACAAGGCTTCCACAGTTTTGCTACATGTTGTGTTGCTCTCATTTGTCAATTAATTCCTTTTCAATGCTCAAAAACTTTGTCTGGCTTTCTGGTTGTACTGGATTTCACAATTACCATTGTCTGAAACATAAGACCATATACTTTCTTGCTTCAGGTCACTTACTATGATCTATTTGCTATGTTACAACTCCCATATATTTTTTTAACACTCCAAAATAAAACCTGGAAGGGAATTCAAAGACGTGATGGAGTTAAGTTTTTTTTTTCTAAGCCTATATTCTTTTATATTGAAGCAAAGCAATTAAGCAAAATAAGTCAAAGGCAACCTGAACATTTTCTTGTGAAGTAATTAGAACTAGTTCATTGTTAACAGGACCTTAATACTTTAATCAAGTAAATTTTTGTGTGTTGTTAAAGGAAAATGGTTTGTCTTTGTAAATTCAACTGATAAAGGATGTTAGGACCAGTTGCCAATCATCATTCAGGTGGATATGTCAGGTATGTTGTAAGGGTTTCGTTTATGTTTGTCTTTTTTTTTTCTTTTGCTTAGTTAGCAGTAAGTTGAAAGTCTTAACAGAAATCCTCACAGGGCTGGGGAAACAGCTGCTGGTGAGAGTCTAGTCGAGCCTACAGGAAGCTCTGAGTTTGGTTCTTAACACAAACTTAACCCAAGTGTGGTACCATGTGTCTGTCACCTCAGCACTTAGGAGGTAGAAGCAGGAGGACCAGAAGTTCACATTCATCCTCAGGCACATAGAAAGTACAAAGTTAGCCTGGACTACGTATGATGCTATCTCAACAACTTTGGTCTACACAAGATGTGGTGTGTGTGTGAGAGAGAAAGAGTGTGAGTGTGATATCACTTCTTATAGTCTTTTTTTATCTCACTTCATTTCTCAACATCTTAGACTCGCTGGACTGTGAAAGTGTGGATACTCACGATAAGAGGCTTTTTCCATTTATCTTTCCTTTATGTTATTCAAAATGTTTTTGATTTCCCTTGAAAAATGACTTTATTTTCTTTTAGTCACCAATAGAGATCTAGTTCTCCACATTGTTCTTCAGTTGAATGCACACCATTCTCTAGAAATACATACTTTTACATATTTTGATTTCATATCTACAATAAAACAAATATTTTTGCCTGAAAATTACAAATATGGAAAATGGGATTTCGACAGGCCAAATTACTTGACTACATACCTGAAGATATAGAGTGTGGCATCTAACTTGTAGGTATACGCTACTGAAATCTGTGTATTCATTGAATACAGACTTTGCATCATTTATCTCTTGGACTTTGGCTAAGATGCGGAATAGTACTTGATTTTTATTTAAGTTTACTATCTTCTAGGGATTACACCTGTCCTCAATACAAAACAAATAAACCTTTCTTTAAGATCTCACCAATTAATAGAAAATAAAAAAACAATGCCATTCTGTCAGATTATTTTACAACAGAAGTAAATATCAGACCCAGTGTTAAATCCATTCTGACTGGTTTGATCTAGCTGTGACAGTGTAGTCAGTAGGCTAAAGTTTGCTATCGACACAGGCAATCCTTTATTTATCTAAATCCCCCCAATTTAGATGCTTTCTATCAAGTTCCACTTCTTGTGTGATTCATGTACCTACCATGACAATGACCTAATGGCTTCCACCTCTGCAGAAACCTCACTAAAGCTTACCAAAGGGCTGTCCAATGTCTCCTAATCTGTTTCCCTCACATTAAAATGCACTTGTCTAATGTATATCACCAGATCACTGTCAAAGAACAGACACATTAGTGAGAAGTATGTGGCACTTTCAGATATTTCATGTTTTTTTTTAAGCAGGGCTGGGCTACTGAGAGGTTTATTTTTGATGAGGATTTAATTTATAGCGTCCCCTCAAATTACACAAAATATGCAACCATCCATAGACAGAGCCCTCTCCAGCTGCTGGCATTGCTCTTCTGCATTTCACTACCTGGAGGACACATAATGTCTTGCTGTCCTGTATCTACAGGCTCCTCTCTTCCTATCACTTCAGCACTCCTCAGCCTGTTTCTTCTTGTTTACATGTCTCTTTTAACCACATCCTTTTAAGATTTTTGAATATACACATATATTATTTTTAATGGCTCCAAGTTTATTCTCTCCTTTGCTTTAATGAACTCCTGGGACCAAATATCCACTTCCTACAACATGTTCTTTGCTCACATGGAATCATTCTGCTTAGTGGGTCTTTCACTGTAATCTTCAGTCAGTACCCAGTTGTGTTTGTGACACAGTTTTATGTCAACTTAGTATTTCTTATTTAGCCTTTCCTGTCTGATCTCTTTATCAGATTTTACTGTTGAAACTGATCTCTGGATTGGAGAGCGAGGGGGAGAGGAAGTGGGGGGTAATGGGAGGGAAAAGGGAGGAGGTGGAAATTTTTAATAAAAAAAAGGCCCAAGGAAGTGTCCATCTTGCTACTTGACATACTGAAGCAAACAGGAGCTCTATTAAAGGAGTGTGATATTCAAAAAAAAGAGAGAAACTGATCATAAAGGTATTATGGAGAATCCATGATCAGGCATCACTATAAAAGTTCAAAAGTTGTGACACACTCAACTTATTAGGTTTTCTTAAACACGATCTGAATCACATATCAAGAATACTTTAATGACCTCTACAGCACGGGTTTAAAAATTTGAATGATCTCTTAACTAGAGGAGAAACAGCTATTTAGTTGCAGGAGTCAAAGACAATTGTCTAACCACATCTTTCTCAGTAGGAGAAGTTCTCTTAAAGTAAATGGTAATTCTTTTCTGCAGTGAGAAAACTCAATTTAGAAGCAGTACAGAGTGAGCTAAAGTATATGTTACTGTATAAAAAACAACAAAGAAGATCTTGTCACCATGAAGTTCAAATGTCTAGCTTTTGGAAAACAAAATCTATTTGGTGGATTTGGTAATGGCTAACTTGTGCTTTGTGTCTTCTTAGGAGGAAGATTTTTTTTCATTTATTTTATTTTTTTTTAAGCGCAGAATTCCAACTGCCATGAACCTACTGAAAAAAGTTCTCTTAGGGTCCTTGAAAATTTTTGTATTTAAAATTACGCCTCAACAATTTGCTTATGTGTGTTGGACAGTCTTCTAAGAACTATTGAGGAAGAAAAAAAGAAGATGTGTCAAGGTTGTAGTGATGTGTAAACAACTGTTCATATGTCCTACCAGTAAAGAGAAATACTTAAGTGCTTTGATTAAATAGTGGTCCTCAGCAGCGGTTATTTCCTTTGGCTAAGTCATGTCATATTTCAGATAGTTGAGGAAAAAGGTCAACGGGGCTTAGTCTGAAAGGTCATTGCCATTCCTCCTAGATACAATGACATGACAAAAATAAAATTAACAGTATTCACATCCATCAGCTCAAGAGTGGGACTTCTTTGTGGACCACTTGCTGGCTCCTCTATCTTTCTACTGCACTGAATCTAACATTTATTACTCTCATGGATGAAAAGATATCTAGTCTTAGAAAGTACAGTGGGTCAACATAGCCCTAACTACTGGGCAAGCAATGGGAAATGCAGGTGCCTTTGGCTCTGGATCAGGTATGTATCCTTTCATTTCACAATTAATTGAAACACAGAACAAGCTACCAAAATTCTTTTAGGTCAGCACAACAACAAAATTTTTAGCTATTCACTAACCTTTGCAGATTGCTGGAAGAATTTGCTACTAGGAATGTTTGAAAAGCCACAACTAGCTTGTATTCTAGGGTTTCCCTGCCAAGGGGAATCACAATTGACCAATTTATGGAATTCCATCCCTTTGGCAGCATGCTAACCTATTCTAAATTTGGTTGTTTCCTTAAGTGGATAATTAAATTTCCCACAAATGTATACAAACTTTAAAATGCCAGCTATAAAAAATAAAGTGGGAAGTGGGTCAACTGACCATGTAACTCTCCCAAGAAACAAAATAAAATGTGTTTTTTAAATGTCATGTAACAAGATGCTGTTTTGATTTTCCGGATGATCTCATTTGTGGATTTAGTGGCACAATTTCATAGGCTGTATCTGTGTTATATGGCAAAATGATTGTAAGATAAAAAAGAAAATAGCCTTCATTCACAACTACAGGAGCATTCTAAATCTTACTTGACTGAGAGTAAATACGTATGACTTCCAGAAGTTCAGATATGCCAGTTCTACAAGGGCAGTTCTGTGACCTAAGATACACAGCACTTCAAAGGTGACTAAACCAATAGAAAAGGAAGGACTTTACCCGGTATGTGTAAGAGAACTTTTCTAGAACTAAGAGAAGTAGTAGCATCAATGTGGTGATATTTCTTTCTTCATTTATAAAAATTTCTTTATGGATTTTTGGGAGATTAACATCATGCACCCCAAGTTATCTTTCTTAAGATCAGTAAAATTCCCTTCTGAAAAGCAGGGCTTTTTATAACCTGCATAACAGAGTGTGATCCACATCAATGCTGACTCAGTAACCAGGGCTAAGACTAAAGAAAAATCCACTTTTACCACCTCCTTTCTCTTTTCCAGCTCTCTTGTCCTCTTTTCCTTCTTCTCCCATGGCTCTCCCTCTTCTCCAGCTCCATTTTCTCCTTTCCAGCAAGGACAAACATATGACATTTATTTTTAAATAATGGCCTCAAACTCTGAAATTTTATTTGTTTGTAATCTGAGAGTTCCATACTATTATTGTTCTTCAGTTCAGGTTCTGTATCTGACGTCTAATAGATGCAGATCTGGACTCCTTACCAATCATCCACATGAACACTCATCTCTAGGCATGGTAAAGCTGAAAACATAGAGGTCTGAATATCTAACCTGAGAATAAGAAATCTTATTTCCTTGTTTGAGAAAGTATAACCTGAGATACTTGAAAACAAAGTAAGCCATAAATTATCAAAAATATTTCCTTAAGAGATCACAAAAAAAGAAAGCTTTTTAGGAAACTAAGTTTCCACAAGTCATTTCTGCTATGTATACATTCATGGAGATGTACATGGAAGTATTGCCTGCTTAAAGAAATACATTTAAAGTAGATTAGCAAGAGAATTTTTTAAGTAAATCTTTGATCATCAGTGTTATAGGACAGGCTTTCAAGTCCCCACTAAATTCCCAAAGACATCCTAGATGAAACAAGGAACAGGAAGATCAAAGGTCCCTTTAGTTTCCTGCATTCCTCTGGGCCAATGAGAAGACCTCTACTTTCGTTGAATTTTTGGCCCTTAAGGATATTTTTCTTGGAGCAAATAGAAAAAAAGGGGGAGAGGAGAAGGGAAGAAGAGAAGAAGGGAAAGGGAGGGAACGGAAGAGAAGGAAAGAAGAAAGAGAAAGGGAACCAAAGAGGGAGGAAGGGAAAGAAAATGGAGGGAGGGTGACTATTAAAAATAGTCTCCTATGAGACACCACATCATTTAAAATATAATTTAAAATGAGATTTTGTAAATTATTCTTTCTTTCTGCCAGCCCATTATTAAGCAAGCACTAAGAATCACGGTGGTACAAGCTTCTAATCTCTAACACATGTGTTCTCTGTAGTACAGGACATTAAGTTGCACAAATCCACTTTGCTATAATCTCAAGTAATCTCATAATAATAATAATAATAATAATACATTGATATGATTGTAAGAAGACAGTAAAACAAGGGCACCATGTTTGATAGGCTTTGGGCATATTGTGGTTCATTTATTTTCAAAAATCATTTAATTTAAATGGATGGGATAACTTTCTCTATTCTTGACATAAAAACATGTCTAAAGACATTTGCAGTCTGTAACCACCTTCAGTCATGGATTATTTTATTAACTGACATTACATGGATAATGTATTGGATACATGAGGTCAAGATTTTGTGTATTGTTGGTTCTTTTTTATTAATTTGTTTTGAGACAAGGACTTACAGTATGCCCAGGCTGACCTTGAACACATTATAACCCTCCTTCATCAGTCTTCTGAGTTCCAGGCTTGAGTCAAAGGTTAAATAGCTTATTCAAGGTTAGGAGAGAATGAATATGGGCCTACATCCAGGTCTGGAGGAAGCTTAAAGACTCTTCCCATCATGTTATACTGTTTAAAGGTTATCATGTTTGGGTTTCACTACTCTAAATAGAAAACTTGAAAATGAGATGTAATGGATCCTGGACAATGTTTTGCAATACGTTCCTCCTAAATTTGTCTTGGAAAAATCAGGCAAAGACCAGTTTCATAATCATTAGTATATAATTGGAAGAAATGTACACTATATCACAATAAGTAAGATCTCCTATGATGCTCTAGTACTACTGTTACTTTTAAAGTTGATTTCTGATGTTTTCTGCTCACACATTCAATGGAGAGATCTGTTTGTCTTAATTCATTACTATGAGAAATTATATAGTTTTTTCTTATATAAAATTATATAGTTTATAAAGTTTTTTGAAATCTGCTGATTTATCTGCTGTACTATTTACAAAGCACTTTGCTCTGTCTTAAAAGAAATGATTAAAAATATTGAGATGAACAAAGCTGATTTTTAATTCAATAAATAAGATAATCATTTTAGAAAAGAAATATTTTTAATTATATATGTTAAAATTTAAATGTGAACTAGGTGGTGGTGCCACATACCTTTAATCACAAAACTTGGAAGGCAGAGGCAGGTAGATCCCTATGAGTTTGAGGTCAGCCTGGTCTACAAAGCATGTTCCAACAGAGCTAGACCTATTACACAGAGAAACCCTGTCTTAAAAAACAGCAGCAGCAACAACAACAACAAAATTAAATGTGATGTGCAGCATTTTTTAAGCAGGAATGAAAGTTTCTAGTTGTATAACTTTTCCCCCCACAAATAGCATGGAAAGTTTATTCTGTGTTCCAAGAAGAGAGGTTAATATTCTATAAATCTAATAACATTCTTATTTAGTTAACCAGTATTTTAAATACAAGGCTATGAGGAGAGTTTATGAAGACATGGGGAATTTACCAACCCCAAACTACAGAGTTAGAAAACAGTTGCAACTTTACTATTTATAAAAACAAGGAGATATAAATTAAATCATAGAAATATCAAACAAACACATGTTCTCAAAGTGACTTGTGTTAATTGCAGACTGAGCAGACAGACATCAAAATAAAGATAAACTGAGAGGCAACACTGAGCAGTCAGAGCTCTTCTGTTGGCCATCTGGACTGAGTGGATGCTTAAGGTTCTGCTGTTTCCCGGTTCTGTGGACGTAAGAAAGATCCAAATTGCAGTGGCACAGGTCACAGTGACAAACAGCTGAAGACAAACTACATCTTAGCTTGTGCATATTTTAAAAAAAACACGATTTCAATAGAGCATATTACAATTTACACTCTTCTAAGCAATGAAGATACCTTGTTATTAGGGAGCCAAAGGAGAAAAAATGTGACTTAAAGATGCATACAAAGTAAATAAGATTATTTTTATACTTGATTCGGAAATCTGAAAGTACAGTGAAGTACATGTAGAAGTTCTAAAAGTATTTGTGCATCAGAAGGCCGGCGAGCCAATCCAAGCATGGCCGAAAGGTGTTCTGTAGCTAAAGAAAAGCTGAGCTACAGCAACGAAAGCCACGCAGAACACCAGTTTTGAATGTCACTTTCTCCCCAGTAGTCACATGTACACAGCAAAGATTTAGGGAAATTATTGAGCTATAAGCATGATCCTCTAAGAGTGTGAGTTTTGTTTAATACGAGATTCCAGAGACTTCATCGCCACCTTTCAGCACTTGGGGACACAGAAAGAAGGTGTTCTATAGCTAGTGGGCTAGCCCTCACTTCACAACAAATGAATGCACACCTTGACATTTGTCTTCCCAGGCTCTGAAGCTGTGAATTGAATTGCTGTTTAGAACCTGACCTCATCCATACCATTTTGTTACAAAAGCCTGACTGGACTATTATAGAAACAAAAGAAAATAAAAACCACAAGGAAGTTTAGCTCTTATACAAATATCAAATTTATTTTATGAGTGAGTTTAATAGAATAATATGACAGGACATAAAAGTTTAAAAATACTATAATATTGAGGGTTGCTATCAATTAATTATTAAGGAATCTGGCTATTCACTGTGAGAAAAATTATTTTGATTTTTCTTAGGATTGATTCAGATTTGAATCCTAAATATCAGTAATAGCACAGAGGTAATACATTCTGGAATACATGAAAACACATTTCAGAGTTTGGCTTATAAAACTTTGATTTTCTCTAAACACCTTGGATCATTTATAATCAAATAATAAATGTTCATTTGATAGATTCAAGAGAAGAATTATTTCACACACATGGTATAGGGTTTATATAAGACATAAAATAGACATATCATAATACAAGACTTCAATTTGGACTTTTCTAACAGCTGAATATTCTATGGTATACTGGAGTTAAGAAAATTAGAAAAAAAAGGATGAAATCAAAAAGACATCACGTGACACTATAGGTTTGGTTATTTTTCCTTGTGGTGACAAATGACATTAAAAATGTAAAAACCCATCAGGGGACTCAACCCTGTATAAAATGAATTTTCCTTTTCCCAGAAACCATTTGTTGGTTGTAATTCTTCTTCTATGTGTGAAGACCATGGGAATTAGAGAGAATAATACCTTGTCTTTATATTTCTTTAGAGATCCACTCTTGGATATGCTAAGGCAAATGGAAGTGATATCAGACTGATTATTGCTAGATAGACAACCAATAGCTTTATGATGAAAGTGAAAAGACAAAAGGAAGTTTAGAGGAAGAAATGAACACACCCTGTATAATCTTTTGCTAGTTTCTTCTGAATACCTGAAAACATTTCTCATCCTTTTTACCCCTTCCTTTTTATACTTTGACCCATTCTCCTTCCAGTCCACTGGCACATTGCATACACCGGTGTCATGAAAATGGCAAATTTGAGACCCAGTAAGAAAAGAAATGTCCTGGAAATATCTAATGGTCAACCAGAAACATAAACTGCCTGCCCTCATGGAGCTTCCACTCTACTAGGAAAAGGTGTCATAAAATAAAACAAAACACATAAATGCACAATTAGAATCCTATGCTGTGAAGGAAAATATAAGCCTTTCCTCAAAGCATCAATATGTAACTGATATAATTAGCCTCTTACCCTCAGTTAGTGACCAGCAATTATGGCTGGATTTGCATGTCTAAAAAAGTTTAAATTATTGACTCTCAAGTTTGAAGCAGAATAACCAGCTGACAGACTTAAGTATGATGTATCATGAAAAGAAAACATTCACTTCATTATTCATGATTCTGCTACCATACAACATGAACCACTAACATGTATCCATCTGCCTTAGCCATTTTTGTCATATTGAAATGGTGAAATATTTTGCAGATTCCAAACCCTGAATGAGCTGGAAGAGATCAGGGTCCACATCCACTTGGGAAGGGTGCATCAGAAAGGGACTCCAGTGTTACCTTCTGGTGGAAGAAATCAGGAGGATGAAGAGGTTTATTCAAATGTCTCTCTTTTTCACTTACATCCTTACTTATTTTCTTTAAATGAAATGCATTCATCTCTAACTGGGCACTTGGAATTTAGTAAAAAAAATCTCACAAAATAAATCAAAACATTAATGATGACTGACATTCCTGAATTCCATTTTGCTTCTATATACAGACACAAAAATAAGTAATTTTCCAGAGGTCCGTTTCAAAGATTCTTAGTTCGCTCTGCCAGAGAAAAGTGGAGTGGAGAGGAGCGCTTTAGAATTCCATGGTGATGGAAAGATTGGCGAGAAACAAGAGCATACAGAGTGAACCATTTATGTTTCGTGAGTCCGATTTAGCTTCTTTTTAATGCACAACTAGCATTTAAGCTGATGTACAAAGTTACAAAGTGAAATTCCTAGACAATATGTCAGAGTCTTCAGGCTGAGTGACAGAAATATGTTGACCTGGATTCATGCTCTTATGAAGTTTTGTCTGTGCTCTAGTTCATCCACATGGTATGCTGACAGGCTGAGTGTGATGCCATGAGAGTCACAATAGTACTTTCTGCTCTAGAATGTAAATTGGTAAACCAGTTCACAGTGAAAGACTGATAAAGTTTATTTTTCATTTTTATATATCTAGAAAAAACAATTATGTGATGGTAACTCTGATATTCAAAGCAACCCCTCCATATATCATTAGATACACACTGATTCCAATGATCTTTTTTTAAAAAAAATGAAATAGAAAAATCAAATGCTTTCCTTCTATAGCTTTGCACTGGAGAACAAAAATTTGATAAAAATGATAAAATGAAAAAAAGTCTGTTACACATATCAGCAGAAACATTTGAGACTTAATAGTATAGTGAAGAAATTCTCAACATTAATTATACTGAACTGTTATCAACTGGATGTAAATATGAACTATTTCATATGTTTAGTTATATAACTAGAAAAGTGTTCTGAGTTACTTTTAAAAGAGTTACTTTTAGAGTATAATGGATGACATTATATACTCAAAGTCTATGCTTATACATTCATATAAATATATGCATACACATACTGAAGCACATTCTATTAACAAGAAAGCAAAAGACAATTTCCTACACATGATCTAAACCCCGAGTCCACATACAGAACAGTATATAGACCATTAGGGACACACTCACTAGAGCTTGCTGTCAATGGGATGTAAGCCTTGGGCAAAGACTTTAGGAAATACCCCAAATGACTCACCATTGCTTTGAGAGAATTGATGACACCATCATTGTCACAGTGACTAAGACTCAAAACAAAATGAAGTTGTACTATTGGAAATGGCCAACTGGCAAATCTGTGACAGGTAAACGAAAGCTATATTTTACAACGTTTAACTTAGATGTCATTTCTTGTTTGATATTTGGCTCATGTTCAGATGCTTTTC
This sequence comes from Bramus lutescens, assembly GCA_001685075.1. Taxonomy (NCBI): domain Eukaryota; kingdom Metazoa; phylum Chordata; class Mammalia; order Rodentia; family Cricetidae; genus Bramus; species Bramus lutescens. The sequence goes on along the minus strand of LOEQ01005974.1, from coordinate 280,971 downwards.
TGAAACAGAAAAGGTTCCATTCTGGATGATAAATATGTAAGAAGGTAGAGCAGTAAATGCTCATCCTAGTCACGATATTAACTTTTAACACATAAGAAAGTGTCATAGAATTCAAGGAAAAGGCATATTGCTGTATCTAAGGATATTTTTGATTTAGAATCAGAGATCAAGGGCGCATTAACTATTTCACAATTTAAAACAAAAAAAGGCCATTCTAAACAATTACCAGGGCTGTGAGTCACTTACTTCCTTTGGTAAACACAATGTAGATGCATCTAAACAGCAAACTGAACATGCTTCTTCTTCCATATACTTCAAAGAGTACTCATGTCTGACTTACCAAGTGATACAGCAATATATAGTTGCTATTAACATTATTCATATTAGTATGCATAAAGGGCAAGCTTGCTTTTCTTCTTTTGTTTCCACCACAGTGCTGCCTTTTAGGGCTTACATGACATCAGTGTGTTTCTATGGCATCTAGCAGGCAACAAGGTAAGAATCCATAGCACACAACCCTGGAGCTGTGCTATAATGATGCTTGCATCAGGCAGAATGGACAGGGCAGGTGTGTCCATTCAGAGATGAATATATGAAGAAGATATAATTATAGTCACTACACTCATCATTTAAATACAATTAAATGACACTACAGGGACTGACACCACAACCTACAGCTAAGTTTTAAACATACTAATTATTTAAGCAACTTACATGGAAAAAATTAGGCCAAAAAGCAAAACATGGACATAGGAGGGCAAAGCAGAAATATTTCGAGGAATACTTTCTTACCTTATATTCATAAATATTCATTAACACACACATACCTACCTCCCAGTACCTTTCACCAATGCCAGAGGTCTACATACATTTGCATAACTTAGACACACTGTAATTCACACAGATGAAACTAAGAAACAAAATAATGTAGTACCTTTACTTTTACCTATGTATTTGAGGAGATGGGTCCATGAAGAAAGGATTTCCAGACAAAGAGAATAAAGAGGAAAAAAACAACAAGAAGAATTATGAATATATGTAAATGCTCTGCTCTCTGAAAATTAAACAAGACAAGAGAACATAAACAATGTTTTGAAGACAATGGAAAGGCAGTCCATACATTCTGAGAATTTTGCCTGTTTTTACAGAAAGGTTCATGCAAGGGATTAGAAGCCCATGCTCATGTTGAAAGTTACATAAAAGAAGAATCTCAATGCCCATAGGTTAAAAAAGTATCAATTGCATGGAATATTACAATCAGCACCCTGAAAACCAAAAGTCAAAGCTGTCTGCAAGTTCCCAAACTTCCATGCACAGATGAATTATGGACTCTTAATGGAGCAGGTGATACTGGGGGTTTCAGATGTTAGCTCCTGACTGCTCTGGACTTTCCTCTCCTCTAAGGACTCTCCCATAGACACCAATAAGAAAAGCAGGGTTTCAGCCAAATTTCTTATGTCTTATTTATTTGCAGATGTCACAGTGAGAGGGATGGAAGGATACAAGCGTCACAGGAGCAAAACAACATCAAACCAACAAATAGCAGCAGAAAAAAAAAACATGAAAAATGTGAACAAAAGCTATGTATTGATTTGCAGCCACAGCATTTCCAAGCATCTGCCATACTTTGCAGCGATGGTTTTGAAAGCAGCTACAGAACAAGAAAACACTGAAAGCAGAGTGGAAAAGGAGCAGAACCCATACCTTGGTCGCCCATCATCAGGTGTGCCAGACCTTGAAGGGAAACAAGAGCACAGTCAGCAATAAACAAGGGAGCATGGGAAGGCAGGGTTGTCACGGTGACAAAAATCTTCAGTGACAGACATCTTGCTTCCTATGAGACATGCCCATATCACAGAGGCAAATAAAAAAAACATTCTTTCAACCCTTGGTTGGAATGCTTTGGGGCAAAGAGTTATAAAACAGCAGTGTAAATACCAGCATATGCTGTGCTGTGTATTCTAAGTGTTAGTTAGAACAAGCCAAAGTACGTGAGCATGATTTAAATTCAACCCGTCCCTTAAATAGTGCATCTGCCCTTCGTGTGCTTTGATAGCATTTGGAACATTGTCCCCATAGGGCTTGCCATTGTTTGGCAATAAAATTATTTTTTATGAACACCCAAAAGAATGCCTTTAATATGGGCTGGGTCTGATCTTTTTCCTCTCTTCAAAAATGAGAACTTTCATAATTAAATGGGGTGTGGGAGTGGGAAGTGCCCTTAGTCACATTGAAATGACAATGCAGAAATGTCCCCTTGTCTGATGCAGGTGGCAAGTGATTATATTTGCTCAAATGCAAAACCAATATAATTAGACATGCAATTGAAAAGCTTGGATTTATGACACAATCATGTTTTCAAGAAAGAATGGGTATGTTTTAAATAGATTCAGTTAATTTTTCATGGGAAGAAAATTATTTATCATTTTAGCTAAATGTTGTTCTGTGTTTATGCTCCTTTATTTACTCAAGTTATACACTGCAGATATAATATCCCCAAGAAATTTTTATGAAGATCACTATTTTTCTAAAGAAAACTGAGAATAGTCTCTTCTTTTGATTGGTTTTGAAGCATGTTCTCAATATGTAACCTAGGATAGCCTCAACCATAGTCATCAGTATGTAACCTAGGATAGCCTCAACCATGGTCCTCATGTCATTTTGCCAACATGCCCAGCTGTTAGGACCATTTTAGCAAACAAAAGAGTTTACGTGACAAAAGAGTCATGTGAAACAGTACTTTTTCTGAAAATCATGAATCATAGCAGCTTAGTCTCAACTCAGAAACACAGCTGTAACTTTTGGATGTATTTCAAGAACTTTATATACAATCAGAGAAATGTAAGATCAAGTTTTAAAAAATCTGTCTTTTCAATTTCTAGTGATACTGCAAACAGATGCGAAACTTTGAACTTGAAAGCTTCATGCACCAGTTGCCCCTGAGCTGCCTTTTCAAACTCATAAGTGTATTTTTATATTTTGGTAAGGCAGATACAACTAGAAATTATTCTGTAAACACACCATAATTTGGAAATTATTTTAACAGTGAAGATGTTTCTGGAACAGCATTTCTGGATGATTTCAACAAAAATAATCACATAACTGAAAAATATTTTATGTGATTAATTCAATTCTTTATGTGGTAAAGAAGAGGTCCATTCATTCAAATTTTTAAATTTTCATTTAATCTCACACATGTATTTTCAGATATACATTGACATACATATACATATATACACATGTATATATTTGTTGTGAATGTATATATTTCCATCTAGAAACATATTTGTATTTCTAGGATTGTTTTGTAGGATACCTCGGGAAATTATCCCTTGCAAGATCTAAACTTTCTGGAGATATAACTTTTAGAAAAGAGACTTAGAAAGCTTTGGTGGTTTTGACATTGCACCCAAAAGGAAATTAATAAACCCCCAGGGACTACTATTTCTCCTGTTCCATTTGTAGCTCTAAAGGGAGTTTGGCTACATTCTTATAGTCACATTGTACACTAAGATATTAAAATTATGATTTAATAACTTTATTACAACAGCTGAGGGTCTTCTATTCTGAGTATCTTATCAATGCCCTGCACCAAATGATTCTGTGATTATAGAGAAGCATTTCTACTAATTAGGTTGACTTTAAAGTCCTTTAGAAACTCAAAGAGAGAAAAAAGAATGGACATTTTACAGAATAATTTAAATATACAGATGAAAATTTACAGCTTTTGTATGTTCACAAATTTAAAATTATGAAACTAGAAATCAGAAGGGATACAAAGTTAACATTCAGGGGATATACATTGTTTCTTTAGAAATTTTCATCTATTTTGCTTTAATATCAGTATAATTCAGTAACAATTATTGACCACGGAAAGGTGACAAATTTGATGCTGATCAATGTTGTATTGCAATGTCTGCAAGCGTGGCAGCACTGTCTGCTCTATAGGCTGAGCTACAAAGCAGTACCACTTTAAAAAAAATGGGTGTGAAATGGTGAGAAACTTTTATCTGTCCGTTCTTTTGGTGCAGCTAATGCTTTCTGTGTTTATCTTTTCCAGATTTGGTTGGTAATATCAGACTACTTCATCCAAGCTCTTTAACAATAAAATGTTGAAATATGCTTGTAGGAACCAATGGGAAAAAATACATAACTTTCCCAAAATTCCATGACTGAGATAATCTAATAACACTTCAATCAGTCATCCTAGTGTTCACACACTAGTGTTATAAATATACTTACCCACAATCACATGGCAGAAGTGTGAGCTTTCATTTCCACTGGCAATGATTTGTATTTCAATCTAAATGTATGCTTCTTTCTTATTCTCAGTGTTTTACTCTATGTTCTTTTATAATTTGAATCATTTGAAACAAACCAAGGAGGTTAAAATGACAGAGTAGTAAAGATATACACCAGAAAGGAAACTACTTTGCTCAAAAAAAAAGAAAAGGTAAGAAAAAAAAAAGAAAAAGAATGGAGACAGAATCACACATTGTGTTAAAAACTTCAAAGAAACACTTTCTTTTTAAAAAAAAAATAAAAGAAATACCGTTGTATCCTGTTTCCATATAGAACACTGCAAAAAGTACTCTAAGACTCATATGGGCTGCTGAAATATATCAGGCACTGGAAGTAAGATTGAAGGCGTTTTTATCCCAGAGACTAGTGGGGTTGAAGCTGCAGATGTGTTCCATATGCAAAGTGATACACAACTAGAAATCAAGGGATGATCAGAAAAGGCAACTTACCGTCTATATTCGAGATGTACTCTATGAATACTGAGAAATAAAAAGCAAAGAGGAGTTGAAAAATAAGGTAGAAAGCACCCACCTTCCACATTGTTGTCTTCTGAAAGCGCATGACAAGGAAGGAGAGAAAAGGAGAAACATTCATTAAGCAGCATGCAGACTGGACCTTGCCTTTGCATGTCTTCCTCATGCAAGGCACCAAACACATCATGCAAGTGCTTCATCACTGTCATTCAAGGGTACAACAAAACCACAGGGGAGCGGGTTTCCTCCCATTGGCAGCGTTTACTAGATGTCAGACAAAACTGCAGTAGCACTATCAGGCCTCGAACAAAGACTGTTTGTTTAAGTAGTCTCTCAATGCTCCCTGTAAAGTGAGCTGCATTATTACTACAGGTTGCTGGCATGGTCTTTCCAGGCAATTTTTAAAAGCCTTCTATTTTTATTTTGTTGTAATTCTAAAAAGCTCTATTTCTATATAGTGATTTGGATCTCTGTAAAAGAAAGCCCATTGGTGCTAGCAGTGAAATTTCACCAAAAGTTACTTTACTTCTGTAAAATGTGTTATTTCCATTGTCCCCTGGTTTTGAATGCTTCTAATAACTTCCTTTGAAAATAACTGCAACATAGATTTATACAACAAATATCAATGATTTATTTGGTTTATTTATTACAAGATCATTTTATTACAAATGCCAGTTTGCTATAATTTACTAAGATGCTGCTGAAAATACGATGAATAGAAAAAGTGCCCACTGCAAAAGAAGTACATTAAACTAAGCTTGTTGTGGTTAAGCTAAGACTAACATTTAGCAAACATTCCCTTGTGTTTTCATTTACCTTTATGATATTAATATATTTCATATTATTAAGTATATGTTTTCATACATGTACATCTATGCATAAGCACAATACAACATGTATATATATGTAATATATACAATTTTATATAAGACCCATTTAAGTGTACAGAGCTTAAACTGATTAATGCTAACTGAGCAATTCTAGACTGAGACATGGGAGTTGGCAGAAAGGACTGAAATGAAAGGGAAGGCATTCTTATAGATGCCGGGCAAAAACAAGGTTTTAATACTTACTTATTAAACATTTTAGTTGTTAATTATATGGACTGAAATTCTCACCTGATCCTTATAGTTTATATTTGTTTAATTAACTTTACATTATGCATGGAAATTTGAACTAAAATCGCTTAAAAACTAAAGAAACATGCCTGTGGTAATCAGAGGATGACACTGAGTATAAATGCACAGTTTACACTCACAAGTTTAAGTGCTATTTTTCCACTGGATGAAGGGAACCATGAATTTAGAATCGTGATTTTGTTTGAATGATAGGACTAGAGACTGAAACACACAGATGCATTAACTCATTTCAGTAGCAAAACACACCTGATTAGAGGGGACACAACATTTTAGGCAACACTTGGTTGCTTTGAATCTATTATTACTAAAGAAATATTTTTTTTAATTTCAAGTGTCTGGTAGGTTTTTAAATTTTTTTGGCTTTATTTTATTCAATAAGCTGAGTTCATTTCTTAGCAATAGAGATTCTGACAAGAAATTCACACAAATATTTAAATACGTTTGCTGCATTATATTGGAAATATACAAATAACTATAATGCCTATGATATCCATTAGTTTATGTCTATCTGCCTCTGGAAACTTACTTTTTTGTTTAAGGTATTTTTCAATGATTATTCAATATTAACATTAAATAAAACTTTCAATTCTGAGGAAAATCAATTCCTCTGATCTTATTGAATTGCTGTAAGAAAAAGAAGAAAAGAAAAGCAGAAAATGACTTAGGTAAGGATGCTGCAGTCGTAAGGTTAAGGTCATTGGCTCCATCCACATACGACGTTTTTCTTGCACTGTTAGGAGAGGAAATGGCCCTGACATTCAGGTTTTCTCCCTTCTTACTCAGACTGAGAATACGCTTAACTGAGGGACCTCTAATGTGTAAATTCAAGTCGGGACCAATGTGCAACCATCTTGACCTGTGTATGTCCAGAAAATATATTTCAAAATATTTGAGTGTTCCAAAGAGCTAAGATAGTGGAGTATAATATAAGGGGATATAGCAGTTTCCTTGGAAACATGCTGAAGAGAGTTGGCTTCAGTCAGACTTGCCTTAAGTTTCTGTAAATTTCAAAGTAAATGACAGGGAAACAAACACACGTACATGTGCATACACACACATACCCCCTCCCACCCACACACTGAACAAACAAACCAAAAAGAAAAGAAAACAGAATCCCAACCTTCTCCTTCCTCCTTTCATTCTACACTACACTCTGGTGTACATTTGCTGACTATGCCCATGCTTTTTACTTCACACGGTGGAAGCAAATCTAACTTAAGGTACTCAGCCCGTCATGAGACATTCTTTTCTCTAGTTTTCTTGCCTGTTCTTACATGAAACAGTGGATGCTGAGTTGGAAGAAATGTTATATTTTTTCGCTCCAGGTTCAGCGAGTGTGTGTGTACTGTGATGCTAATAAGTGCTATTAGAGTTCTGAGCGGTGCCTGGGACGAACTGAGTTTCCACATGCCTTAGTGTACAGGAACGTCAGCTTTATGTGAAGCAGAAAGAGACCCACTTGGCCTTACCAGTAGACCTTGTCAAAGAAAGACATATCTCTTACATGTAAAAACCCTGGCTTAGAACGTCACAAGAAACCCCACAGAATCAACTAACCTGGACTCAGAGGAACTCACAGAGACTGAACTGACAACCAGGGAGCCTGCATAGGACTGACCTAGGCCCTGTGTATATATCTGACATTTGTGTAGCTTGGTCTTATTGAGGGGCTCCTAACAGTGGGAACAGGGGCTTCTTCTGAGTCTTCTTTGCTGACTTTTAGGATCCTATTCCTCATACTAAGTAACTTTGCCCATCCTTAATGTAAGGCGAGGTGCTTAGTCTTCCGAAAACTTGACGTAGCATGTTTTGTTGAGATTCGTCAGAGGACTACCCTTCTCTGAATAGAAAAAGAGGAGGAGGGGGGTGTTGGAGAATTGGGAGGAGGAACTGGGAAGAGAGGAAAGAGAGGAAACTGCAGTCAGGATGTAAAAGAAAAGAAGGAGAAGAAGGAAGAATATAGGGAGAGGGAGGGAGGGAGGAAAGGAAAAAGGAAGAAAGAAAGAAGCGAGGAAGGGAATGAAAGATGGAAGGAAGAAGGGAAGAAACCAACCCTGGCCTCTTAGTTTTGTGGACATAATTTCATTGGTAAATAGCAGGTCTCTCAGCAATCAATTCCACTGTTATTATTGTGTCACTTAATAAAATCTTGCTTTTTTATCCCCTACCTACATAAAAGTCAGGAATCCAAACCTGAAAAAAAATTTTTCCTTTTTGTTCCTTTTAAACATGCTTCCCCCAGCAAATGGGCATCAGATACTGAGGGTGTCCACCATGCTAGGAATGATAGCTCATGTGCTGGCGTAAGGGAAGTAACACATCACTACACTGTGTCCCTTTAAGTTATTACAGAATTGGAGCTATAGAAACTTGTTTCTTTTGCTCCTAGCCTGTAAGAACATTAAGGACAGTAGAAGAGACTATCGTGACAGCACCTAGAATCTGCTTTTAATGTAGTTTTAAGATCTCAGTTGGGCAGTCCCATGGGGAACTAAATTAAACACCCTGCATCTCAGCCTTCATTTGGTGTCTGTCTCCTTTAATTTTGGTTTGATCCCGTTCCTACTTGGGTCTACCTGCCTGACATATGTCATCCATCCATGCTGACGTCACACAGGAAAGTCACTGTTCTAAATCTCAGCACCTTGGATTCCAAGAGGAGCAAGATCTTTAGAAGAGATTCCTCCCACCCTCTTCCCTCACCACACACATACCCTAGCAAAGGCAATTTTCCATGAAGTTGAGACTGCATCCTGACCCTAAAGTCGTCACCATGCAGGAACCAGAGGGTCTCCATGTGTGAAGGTAATGATTAGCAATTTATGGAAACACCTTGAGAGACTGGAGCTGAGACAATCATGGAGCTTAATAGGATCATAAATTGACAAGGATTGCTTAATTATGCAGACCCCTTGTTCTCTAGTGAATCCAATGATCATGTCAACATTCTTAAAATGGACTTGGAGACATTATATCATTTTGTATCTTCCTCTGCCTTCTGTTTTTGACCAAAACTGATCTCTAATTGACCTAATAATGGAGCTGGTGAGGTTAATCTATTCAGTCATCTTGATCTCTAACTCATGGCTTAAAAATCTCATTGTAGTTTCTGCACTTGATCCTAGAAAAATAATAATGAATAATAAAATGAATATATTTGTTTCATTATTCTCAAACTCACCCCCATCAGAAACTGAATCCTGCTGAGTAAACAAAATTTAGACTAAAAAGCCACAAACATCATCTTTTGGTATAATCAATCAATGTGTTGAATACTATGAGGGTTCTCATCTAAATGTTCAATGGATGTCAGTTTGTACACCAGTGCAGACCTTAAGATTTGGTCAACGAAGCTAACAGAAACCACTTAGACATATTCCCTACTGTGTACTTCGGTTTCCTTTTCTTTCAGTTGTCTGTGACTGGCTCTCTTCAATGTCCTTAACTTCCTTTCTCTTCCATCCAAGCTGGCACTATTACAGGTAACTTGACACACAGGCACAGTACTGGTGCTGGCTATAGCAAGAGGCAGGGACAAAACTACAGTTCTGTGTCCTAGTCCATTCAGTGAGGCAGGAGCATTGATACTCTTATTTTCTAGCTCCTCGTATTACTTCTTCAGACTCTACCCCTTACCGCAGGAACTGAATGCCAGGATAGAAGGGTCTGGTTTCCATGGTAGCACAGGATGGAGCTTTGTTTGGCCTTTATTTTTTCTCTCAGTATTGGCAGTGAAAGCCTTTAGAAAACCTCAATAGTCTGAGGATACTTCAAGGACTAGGGAATGGAGGGAATCACTGGAACTGGATTTATGCAACATTCAGCCCGAGGAAGAGAAACACTGGCCAGAGAAAGAGAAGGATCAAACAGAAAATAAAGCATAAAGGTTCATTATGGATACTAACAAGGGAAAGAAACAGCTCTGGGCAAGAATCGTGCAAATTACAAAATATTTTTAAACAGATGGCCACTGCTCCTGTTCCAAAACGACCAAAAGGAGATTCCAAGGTTCTCTCACTAGCCGGCTCCATCCTGATCCGGCGCATGAGTGCACACAATTGAAGTTGAGCCAGGGGACGTTTTTCTGCCTAGGAATGAAAGGGGAGCTACTTCTAGACCAAGTGCAGCAGGAGAGAGATGATCTTGGTATTTCTGAGACATTTTAGAAATTAAAATGCTCTGGGTAATTAATTCAAAATGTTCTATCTCAGTGTTGACACTCAGAGAAAGTAATGAGAAGAAAGAGGGGTGAGGATAAGGACAACAGAAGGAGGGGGTACTGAAGCTGTTTGAGGGATCTATGAGAACTTAGCAATGATTGGTCAACCTATTATAAAACATATGCAAAGATTCCTATATTATGATGCAATTTCTTTACATAAGAGGCCATCACAACTATTTTTGAAAATTATTTTACTTTTTGTTATGTTTTACAGAGAGGTTTTCAGCTTAATATTTCTATATTCATCTCAAGAGTTGAACTTAGGAAAGAGACTTTGCATGGGATGGTGACAAACACATTCTACTGTGGACCTATTTCAGCCATTAGCCACATCGTGATTCTTCGCTTAGTCATAAGCGCTTTCTCCTACGGGATTGATAGATAGATACCACTGAGCAGAGTGTTTCCTGGGAACTTCCCTGAGCTAAGCCACCATGCTATGAAATTTTCCAAAGAAAGCTCTATCAAATGAGCAGTTTCTACCCTTCTGAGAGTCTGAAGTCAGAGTATTTAGAAAACCTAACCAACAGTTCTGAGATCAGAGTGGAGGATGATTTTGAATGTTCCTGTCCATGTTTCTGACTGCTCATGGGATTGAAGTACTCAGTATGGCTTTGTCTATAAACAAATGAATAGCAGTCTTCTGGCCTGTGTGCCTGTAGTGGAGAACACTTTACAGTTATCCTAATGGTTGCATTGTTGATATAGAGAACAAATTTCACTAAAGGAGGCTGGCCCTCCTCTTCTAAAAGACACCTCGAACATGTCGGAGATGAACAGTTTTTTGTTGCTGCTTTTCTTGTTCACAAACCATTATCCTAGACATTTTGAAACAAACCTTAAAATGCTACTTGTCTAGGCTTGGGTTTCTTAGAACAGTCCAAAACACATTTGTTTATTTTTTCTAAGAAAAACAAAAAGACTTTTGTGATGAATTTCTGGGAACTTTGCATAAAACATGACTAAACTATATTATAAAAAGAAATCTAAATTTAGTGCTCAACAAATCAAATTTACATGCATTATATAAAAATAATGCTGTTTATATAATATGACTGACTTAGCAATTAAATAATTTATATGAGCAGAAAATTAGATCTTATTACAAAATAAGGAGGGTTTCAAGTTGTTATTTTAAAATCCATAGCATGTTACAAATTTATTAAATACTTTAGAAGAAAATGCACTAAGTAATAAGAGGACTTTTTAAACCCTCAAAGGTTTTCATTGTTCTCTTTGCTTCATGTGCAGAATTCAAGACAGTTGCAACTGCTAGATTTACGGCTAATGACAAAATTTTGTTGAAAACACTGAAAAGCATGGAAATGTATTGTGTGTGTGTGTGTGTGTGTGTGTGTGTGTATAAGTTAATTAGGCCAGACTTAAAATTTCCCACAAACTCTCAACTTAGACTAAAATATTGGTAATAAAACAACAAATCCTTAATAATCTTTTTCAGTGTAGATTATTTACATAGGGAAAAAAACGGGTGTGAATGGCTCATCCACTCCTCAGAAATTAGAATCATTTAGACTATGATGACTTGAGGTTTAAACATGTGAAATCACTGGTTTAATTTCAATTGCTTGAAATTAAACACGGAGTATTTTCCTAATACTTTGCGGTCATTAAAATTTAAAGGAAACCATGCATTTCATTCACAGATGAAAAAATTTTCCTTCCTTTGAAAAACATCTGAAATAAATGTTATCTTCATTCAACAGTAAATGTTTGGTCATTGATCTTATCCAGTATAAACTTATCATATGAGGACCACTGCTTTAGTTCAGTAATGCATATCTGCTAGAACAATACTTCACATATCTATTGTATAATAAATCTCATAGGAGTTGGTCATGAAGAAAATACAAATTAACTACACTATCAAATTTCAGGTTTTTCAAAAATGTTTTAGAATCCAAACTAAAAGGAAAATAGTTGGTTCACAATATAACCAGTTTGACGTGTGTGGAGAAGTCACACGTATGGTTTGGAAACTAACCTCTAATAGTTAATTAACTGACAAGAGTGTTCTCCCAAGTGTAAGAGAGTTGCACAGGCCTGTGTCTGTTGGCTTACTGACGTAAGTTCCTCATTTAGGGTATTTCTAAAATGTAAGGCTTGTTTAAACAAACATATATGAATATAAGTGAAGAATTCATTTGTGAGCATGTAAGACATCTGAGAACATTTACTCCATCCTTCAAAGTAGAAAGTTGTTTGATTCATTCTTTAAGTAACATAATAGAAAGGTCATATAAAGGTTATTTCTTAACATTGTATAAAATGGTATATGGTGTCAGGAAATAAAAAAAAACCTGCCTGTTTTGGACACAATTTTGAGACTAAAATTTTAACTTATCACATGTTTATTATACAGCTCATTATATATTTCTTTAAAATGCTTGGCAGAACTATTATATAATAATGACTTCAAATAAGAAAAAGAACTTCCTTTTGATTTCCAGGTTTGTAAGAATTTTTAGAAGTCAACTTTGAAAAGCAAAACAAGAACTACTAGCAAACATCAGTATGATCTATCTCAGCTGTCATCAACCTGACCTGATGACACACATGTGACCAAGACACACATGTGGGCTGCACATTTCATTACAAAACTTGAAACTCACTGTTTTTATTTAAACTTTTTTCCGTTAGAAATGTTGACAAGACTAAATTAAGAAACTATATTAATTACATTTACATTATTACTGGTAACACATCTACCTTTAACACATTGAAAATATTCTGTTAATGACAGGCAATAAATTAAATGCAGACTTTCTTATATATCTGATTCAATTATTAATGCTTGTACAAATAGGAAGAGAGATCAAGTCAAGTATGCTCAATCCTTGCTTCTCTGAGGCCTGATCCTGTTGTATATTTGTAGCTGTGGATGGAAATAAACTCCCATCCTGTTTTATCCTTCCAAGGACTCAGGTTGTGTGATGCCACAATGGCAGGAGTAGCATTGTCCTAGCTTCATGATTCAACAGAGAATCCAGTGAAGACTGCATTTCAATTAGAATTAAATGACAGCAGCAATGGGGCTACAGTTGCTGCAGCCAAATTCTACATGATTGGCAGCTGTATGATCACTCGTTACCAGAATGAACAGCACAGATTATATTTCTGCCATCTCAAAAAAAAAGGCTATGGGAGTACTGATGGGAGTTAAAAGCACCCTAAAAGGTCTCTGACAATATCTAATGATAGCAAGCTGTATGTGTTTTTTATTTCTGTTCATTAAGGGGCATGATTTAAATTCATACTAATATTCTAAAAGAAAATATCAATTTAGATTAGATGTGATTATTGCATTTGTGCAACATAGAGAGCTATACAATATTTCCACTTCAATTTCAAAATAATAAAAATAATTGAAAAACAACCCAATAAAAATTTTATTGTAGTTATTTTAAATGTTTGACTAATGCAAACATTGAAAAGTTATTACGTTTAATCATAAGTCTTTTCTTTAACTATCATAACATCATATCCTAAATACATTTTGTTTGTTAAAAAATTCAATTTAGCAAAGTAATATTTCATTACCCATTATCGCTGCTCATCTTCTCTAGTATTCTACTGGGTGTCATCCAACATTATTGCCTTTAAGTTTCAGTATATGACAATTTTTAAGGAATAGTGGGCTAATAACAATATATTTTTAGAACAGGTCAAATGTACACTCAATCCCATTCCTTTACAATGAATTTTCTTGTAAAAAATAACTTAAAGCCCCCCTTTCTAATTAAAAAGCATCCTGTTGAGCATTAGAAAAAGGAATGACATGGACAAAGCAGCAGCCTTTCTGGAGGACTGCAATGCAGGAGACACAGAAAGCCATGAAGGCAAAAACAATGTGAATGCAAAGTTCGCTTCACTCTGTAAGAGGCTGAGCTGGCTAAGGAGCTATTCTGTGGAAACAAATACGTCTAATGAGTACTGGACAGACACAGAATATTGGAAGGGAAAATGTGTACTGGGGAATAGCAAAAGGGGCAAAGTGGTAAAATTGGTCAGGAGATAAACTGACAGACTAATTATGGTCACATGAAGAATTAGTAAAATAGCCCTAGCAAGATTGCTTGACTCATAAACTGCTTTGAATACAAGCATGAGAAAGTGAGTTCAGGTTTCTGATAACCTCATAAAAACCTGGCATTGTGTGTGCATCTGTAGGCCCTGAGCTGGGGATAAATCAAGCAGATCCCAGGGGCTTGCTGGTCAACCAACTACACCAATTGGTGGGCTTCAGGTTTGATGTGAAAGTCTATGCCTAGAGGCAGAGTGATGAAGTAAGACACTCTACATCAACTTCTGGCATCCACAGGTACCAGAATAGGTGAGCACACCCTCAGACATTCATAAACCATACACAACACCCCCACACACCCTCACCCTCAAAAACAGTCACAACACATACACCAACACACACACACACACACACACACAAACAAGTAAAACACACAATCAAGTTTAGGTAGACCTACCAAAATCTATGATTAAAACTTAAAAATTACTGCTATTAAATACTGGTCACTAGTTTCATATTGATGGCATCAGATTTCAACTGTTACACAGTAATGGAGGAAGCAATGTCAAAATGGAAATATAAATATATTTATGGCCTCAAGAACCTACAGAGTAACGTTTGATCAGATACGACAAGCACATGAGTTGTGTCCTGGTATATAAAATAAGACTGATTGATATAATACGAGCAAATGACCCTCAAAGGACACTAAAGTCATCTGCTTAAGTCCTGCACCATGACATTAGAATGGCTTGAAACAAATTATACATCAATACCAGATATTTCTTTTAGTCCAAAGAAGAAAATACATGTTGGAGGCCAAAGTTAGTATTCTATTTCAGTTCAATTTTACATCTTATAAATCAAGCATAGCTTAGCTGAATGCAAAATAATTAATAAGCCTTAGTAGATCAACTTAATTACCTCAATATATTTCTTATATTATTACAGCAGAAAAAAGATTTATTGTGTAGGGTTTGTGTTGGATAATAGCTACTGGAAACAGAGTATTTTAGCAGGACCTCACTGCTTAGGCAATGGACATCTTAGCTGAAGTAAACTCTGTTTAACACAGACAGAATTGTTTCCATGGGGAAAATGAAGGAAGAGAAGAAAAGTCTCTGTTTTCTGAAATACCACATGAGCAGCTATGGTATCACTCCTAAATCATAATTGTAAATTGTTTTGGGCTGACTAACAAAAGGACAGATCCAATCATCTTAAATATTTCTATTAATCAAAAATAAAAAGGTGAAATTTGTAAGCATATCTGAAAACGTAAGTATAGCGCAAGACAAAGAGATTACAATAAATAGTCAAAACCAAGACACTATAACATATTTCTAAATAACACGAAATCTTGGCAGAGTCTATCAGGTCCTGAACCTACACAGGTTTTTAAGGCATTCTATGAGCATTCCTGGAATGGGGTTTTAACAGAATAGGAGAATGGAATTAAAGGAAATCTAGAGTCAGCTACTACATGGGTTTAAAGAGTCTGGGTGCCTTTAAAAAAATAATGTTTACTATTTGGCCCATTTGCCAAATGTTTAAAGTACCCCATACACTCATTGCGGTCCACCAACAGTGTATAAAACCACTTATTTAATAATAGTAAATCCTAAGGTACCGTGAATTGCAGTAATACCCATTTAATGATGTTGGCCATGATATGATAATATTATAATTAATGCTTTCTTATTNTTTACATTATGATTCATAACAGTAGCAAACTTACAGTTATGAAGCAACAATGAAAATAATTTTATGGTTGGGGTCACCATAACATGGGGAGCTGCATTAAAGGACTATAGCAATGGGAAGGTTGAAAACCACTGGTCTTAGATAAATAAGGCAATTTAACCATTAGAAATACTTTGGAGGAAGAAGAAAGAACAGGATTCTGGTATCCATTCCATTCAAGCTATTAAGAAGTTCTGGAGTCATCAGTTGGGTATGTCAACCTACTTTTGGATTGTTATTGCTAATGGCTGGTGGTGAAGCTGTGATACAGAATATACCTATTAACTCATGACATACTACCCAATGCAATATCATGTAATAAACTGACATAATAATTATCACACTAGTAGAAAGAAATCATTAAGGTCCAAAGGCACAAAAAATCTGTTTTATTCATTACTTTATATACATTTTAGCACAATCACATGATAAATATTAGAGATTAAATGAAATACTAAGTGCCAGAGTTGGGTACTCTGAGCCCCAATCCTGTATTTTTTTCCTCTAAATTTCTGTTATTCAGCATATCTCAAATTAGTCACATAGGCCCTAGAAGTTAATAAGTGTATCTTCAGGAAGCAATTCTTTCAAACTAAAAGAAACATTTAAAATAACCGAGTCAAAATTATGCATTAATCATGTAATTCATTTACAACTACCAGTAAAGTATGGATAGCATTTACTCAGAGTAATTACATCATTTCTTGGTATATTTGGAAACATAAAACAAATTTTTAATCAAACAAAATTATTTTGATAAAAATCCAAATCAAAAATTTTGCCCCATTTTAATATATCTTGTCATTTATTGANATTAATCATGTAATTCATTTACAACTACCAGTAAAGTATGGATAGCATTTACTCAGAGTAATTACATCATTTCTTGGTATATTTGGAAACATAAAACAAATTTTTAATCAAACAAAATTATTTTGATAAAAATCCAAATCAAAAATTTTGCCCCATTTTAATATATCTTGTCATTTATTGACTACAATGATATGTGGGTCAGATGGATTCCAAAGCCTAAACACAGATTTCAACAGGTTTTCACCTATCTAACAATTTGCCTTTTTAGATTTGAAAAGCCAGAAAGCTACTGAGAATGGAACTCTTCATATCTTGAGCTAAACAGCTAAGCATATGTTTCATCTGAATTAATTAATATAATATCTGATACATAGATATTAAATATAAACATTACACCCAATATGATTAAAGCAAATATTTTGCATATACACATGACTTTTATTTAAGTATTTAAATATATTACATTCAATGATGCTACTCTGGCCCAAAGCGCAAAGGTACTCTGGGTCAATGCAGATGGATGATGATTATGGTTATTCTTGGTCTGTGGTTAATTCCACCACACAGAGTTAACTGGATCATCCATGAGCAGAATCACAGTTGTCAATTATGATATTCAGTGACTTATAATTTACTAAACTGATTTTTGCTTAGGCTATACAGCAGTGTAATGAGATTTCCCTTTACCTGATGCTTATTTTTATTTATGTTTTTTTGGAATTCTAAATGTCCTTTTCATAATCAATAAACATAAGACACAATCATATTTAAAAATTTAGAGTTTTAGAATTCTAAAGCTGGAACGAGAATCAAAGGCACAGCTGTACAGTACAGCATCTCCTTGTTCTCGGTTGCAGCTCTGAACAGAACCCCTGGAAGCAAATTGCTTAGAAAGGGAACATTAGGGAACTACTGTCTCTCCTCCGTAACAGGGTAGAAATTCAAGCAAGGCTAAAATTTTTATTTTCTTTTCACATTTAATTTGGATTCAAAACTGGAATCCTGACTTTCTTGCCAACAAATACTCAAACAAAAAGATAAGGGCTAGAGGGATAAGAATTAAACAACCACCCAAAATATTTACAATATTCAGACTCTCCCCACATATTTTTAAAAGGACATGTATTTTGCCTACCTCAAATGGAGATAGAATTTATATGTAATTTCATTTGCATATGAAAATGACTGTGGTCCAGTGTTCTGTTACAAATTTATGTCACAAGCAAGCAGGACCTCTGAGAACACTAATATGCCTCCTTCTAGAACCAGAGTTATCCTACAGAAGCTGCTGTCACAAAGAAAATGGTTTATAAAACTAGGACTGAAGCAGGACCCTCTCTGTTTGCATTAGAACCCCATCAAGGAAATATTCCACAGACCTCGGCAAGAACTGGAAGCAACCATTTCTCATTGTGATTTCAATGTTCCTCTCTGTAAATTGGGAGATAATCACGTGTCCTTTACTGGATAATTATAAACTAGTAAGACTTCTCTAATCCTGTTAACTAGTTTTCTGTGATGGAAAAGGGGTAAAACTACTTAAGTGAAATTCAATTTTAATTTTAATACATTAAAGAATTTTCTTACCCTATACAGTGCTTCTAGCTAGCCAAAGGAAATTGAATGCTGAATAACACTGAGAGTTTGAATGCCAACTGAGTTCCAAAACGGCGCAGTATAATTAGGAAATTCATGAGTCAAATTCCTGTTTATGCCTGTACTATAATGGCTAAACATTTGTTTGTTTTCTATAAGAAGGACTTGATTAAAGTCTCCAGCCAAAATAATTAAATAACCCTGTGCTTGAATGATGCCAGCTTGGCTACAGCTGCAGTGTGCTGAACCCATAATTAAGGCACAGGAATGTGTATAAATTAACAAGCCAGTGACATTTACACTAAGAGTACAAAGGAGGCTTCTTTTAGGAAAAATGTTCTCAGTGGCTCTGTGATTCTATGTATTATACATGCAGTGCAATGTAAGCAATTTACCATCTACATACAATGTTTAGATCAGGCTCTGATCTACATGATGACATCACAAAGTTCCCTAGAAAGGGTTAGTTAGGGTTTTAAGGTTCTCAGGGACTGTAGTGGTCACTTTTGCAAGTATTCAACTGTCACTGGAGTGTGAGAGAAGCCATAGAAAATGCACAAATACGCAAGTCTGGGTTCCAGGAAAGCTAGTTTGCCTAACCCTGAACCTCAGCTTGGCAGCCTCTGACCAGGTTTCTAATTGTCTTAGAGAAAGCAATACTAATTCATACATGAGGAAGAGCAAGGTAGTATAAAATGCAGTGCAGTCGATATAAACATTTGCCAAGTGTCAAAGCCTAAATTACTCTGTTTCTACATAGTTTATGAGGAAGATCACAGCAGGGACAATTTTGCATATGTTTGGCTGAGATAAAGTAAATCGAAAATTTGAAACCTTTTGGGAAGAAAATGTATAAATGTACTCGTGAAGTGTCAAAAATATGACACTTGCTGCACATTTCAATGTATGTTTTCAAACGCCTGAAAGTAATACTTACTCAGAGACAAACACAGAGGACACACTGTGCAAAATCACTGAGACCTGACTGAATGAAGTCCAGATATTAAAAAGACTGAATACACAGAAGCCTATGGAACTGACAACCTAAAACACACTTTTTCAAGTGAGTCCCAGAGCGTATTAGTCATGAAGATGCTTGTCAAGAAGTCTCGGACCACAAGTTTGGAGAGGCTGCACGGGACACCCGAAGCATGAATATGGAAAGGACATTTGTTGAGAGCTCTTGACAGATTCGTTTGGAACACTTACACCCTCTTCCACTGACTCACAGTGCATCATTTTGACAGAAGATGACAAGATGGCACTAAGAAGCAGAATTCCTTTGTGCAGCTCAGTGATTCTCAAATTTATTTTGTAAGCAAGGTCTAGCAACATAATTCCCTAGAACCAAGTTTGGAAAAGTTGCCATATGGATTATTGTACTATTCTATTTTTTGATCCTAGATACAAAGAAAAAATAACATCATTATTACATTTAACAATGAAAGAATAAAGACACTCATTTAACTGTTAACTTATATTCTAATTGCTTATAATTACGTTACATTTTTAACTTTATAAACAAGTATATAGTAACTAATGAAATTCCTAAACTAATTTAATCAGCATTAGATTTATGCTCACCCTTAAGTATATTTGAAGTTATAGATATTTCTAAATTGAAAAAAAAGGAGCTTGCAAAAGAACTGCATATCTAATCATTCTTGTGGATGTATGTTCCCTCTTTGAGGTACTACAAAAAGCAGTCCTGGTTTCTGGCAAAAGTTGCTAGACACTGACTACCTGAAGCAATGAGTCATTAATTCTCTGAGGTATCCTTTATTTGAGTCTAGAAGTCTTCTCTAACACAAAGACACACATTTTGACAAATGAGATTGAAAATCAGAAGTTGAATATTCAAATATTGACTTCTAGAATTAAGCATAAAAATTAACCAAAATTCAGGAAATATTTAGAGAATAAGAAGATGTTCTTTTACTAACATCTAGAAGTTAAGAACAGTCCTGGCATATATTAAGCAATCAACATATTTTTGGTGAGTGAATACACTTTAAAAATGAGTTAAAGACACCTATCAACTATCTTGATACAATACTTCAAAATAACTTTTATGAATTAATTTTATAATATAATATTAGCATAAGTATCTAACCATTCAAGCATACAGAAACTTTATTTCAATTACTCATTTTACCACCATAACATCTGTTTGTTCACGCACAGTGATGGAGGCCTCAGCTACTTTAAACAGGACAGCATATGACGGTCATTCATGTTGGGCAGACACTAGGCAGGATAAAGGGTTGTACTAGTAATTAAGATTATATTGTAGAAGATATTATATTATTCAAGTCATTTTTAAATATCCATCAATAAAAACCAAACATCATGGGTTTCCTTTATACTTTAATTGAACCACCTTCCATTACATGCTAAGGAGAAGGTCAAAATGCAAATCATGATAAAATCAATGGCGGTTCCTCAACTCCTAGTAAAACATACAAGCATCAAATCTACTTAACGATGTTTTCCTCAATTTAGTGAAAAGAAAAAAATATTATTTTCATCACTCTGTCATTTCAAAAACATATATAATCCACAAAGTACTGACTTCTTTCATTCAGTGATATAATTGGGCTACTTATCCATACCTCTATAAATTATGAAACATTGCTTTCTGAAATTTAAAGACGACTAAAAATTATTTTTATAGTGCTAGCAGATTATGCAATACATATATTTCAAAGTGCGCCTTTAAGGATGTGCTTTTTTAGACAAAGTCATAGATATCTGTGACTCCCAGGAAGCTCCCAGGTACACCCAAGATGCTTTGCTGTGCCGACTTTCTCTAACCCATGTATTGCAGTGTTTGACGTTAACAACTGTTTGGTTATCATGTGATTCATCTATTAAGGAAGAATCAATAAACTCTGTTGTGACAATTTAAAGAAATTCCAAATTTGATAAAAATAAAATTAGATATGATTTATCCATATCTTATATACAGTGATCACTGGTAATTTGTAAATGTCCTTTTAGAGGAATCCAGCAAGATAAGACACTGAATGAACAACAAAAAAACCACTTTGATAGGATTACAATTTAAACTATTAAATATACAATAATTTTAACTGTTGTAATAAAACTTAACAGATGCATAATAATGTAAAAATACTTCAAATATCTGATCAGGAAATAACATGAAATTAAAATTCAAGATATTAATATGTACATTACTATCTGCCAGATGTGTTTGCTCCTTTGAGGGTGACTTGGTGGCTCTCTGTCTATAGTAATTCATCTCAGCACTTTAGAAGGGAGGAGCACCCACGGTTCTGAGCATTCAGAGAACACTGGACACAGGCTGCCCTTTGTCTTTCATGCTCAATGATGATAGTAAGCATTCAAAACATTATGAGTTTCAGAGTAGCCACGAATCACACATCTCTCCTTCAGGCAGTCCAGTTCCTTTCTGTCTCTTCTACATAGTCCAGGTACCAAACTGCACTGAAGTTAATTTTGAGTTCAATTTAATAAGAATGAGTAGATAATTTGCAAGTAAATATAATGAAAAGGCAGTCCCCCTGGAGAGTTCCCAGAACACTAAGGGAATCTTCTCAAGATGCATTTCCACAAATTGGGTATGGCATGCCCACCAATTTTAGTTCTGTTGTTCATGAACACCAAACAAACTAAATACAGCATCACAGAAAGGCATTGGATCTGCTTTCTATATAGTTTAAGTGATAACTGCAATGAATTAATCTGAGTTTATTTTAATATGCAAGTTTTCATTAGCGTTATACTAGCAGGAATTGAGTAAAAACACCTGAAAACAGCTCTTCTAACTAGTCCATTTGATTTACTAAAATTATAAATAAATTAATTTTTACTACACATTTCTATTTCAATAGTAGCACTTGTGACTCAGAGGGAAAATTACTATATTGAAACAAACAACAATGAACAGAAGGATTTAATTACACAAAGAGAATGCAAGTGTGCTTGGTTGCAAATGTGTCTAATTTAGCCACTTACCTTTCATTTCAATTCTGATGCTTCCAAGAGGCAGAAAATGACACCAAGAAACAGACTGGACTGAACAGTTTACACATACTCATACTGAAGCATAGCCTTAAAAACATCATCATTAATACAATTAGCAAAAAGAAACCAAGGAGTGTGAACAGTAGAGATGGCCATAACACTGATTTGGTATTCCCACTTTGTTTCAAAAAGAATACACCCCTTTCTCTCTCCCTTCTTCCTGGCATGATCCAGACATCCTGCAACTCTTCAGAGAAGGCTGCATAATAAAGTTTATTTTTCCCCACACAGACTTTCATTTTCCTACAAGTTTCTCACTGTTTCTGAAAGGAAAGACTCTGTTGATGTTTTGGGCAAAAAAAGGGAACTCAAGGTAACAACAACCTCCTTGGACAGAGTCCATCTCAATGGCCACCATATGGTATGCACTAACATTACAAAATTTGTATCTCTGAAATCAAATACTTCCAGAGCTGAGGGCTTCCAGAATCACACATGGGCTTCTGTTGCTAAGATACAATTAATGGATGTTTCACTTGTTTCTCCTCAGGGGGAGATGTGCAGGAGAGACTTTGAAAAACAAAACAAACTACAATTCATCTGGCATTGGCCCCTTCCTTTAGTATCTTTAGCTTGCATTGATATTACGGTAAAGTCAGAGGCAACCAATTAAACCGAAAATTTACAAACAACAACAACAACAACAAAAACCTTGCCATTCACGTGCTAATCAGAATAACAATGTCAGAATGATCTCCAAGATGAATGCCTGAGGCAACAGAAATAACCCAACATATTTTTCAACTTATTTATTTTCCTCATAATGGTGGGAGAACATAGCTATAGTCTATTATTCTCCCCTGCAATCTATGACTCTAAACATGTACCAAAAAATTCAGTTTTAGAAAAGCTATGCAAGAACATAAAAATGGAAAAGGATATTTTGAGACAGCAATATAAAATTGAAAGAAAAATTTATATCAAATTATAGACTGTTCTCATGGGGGTCTCAGAAAATTTATTTGACAATTCAGACTGGCTATCATTGGATAAATACACTTATCTCAATGAAGGTGAGGTAGATATGTTTTTCCTTTTTCAAAAGTAAAAGAAAACAAAAAATCTGAAAAGAAAATAATTGTCACTAATAGAAGGTCTATCTACCCTCTATCAATTATATAGCTACCATCTATCTATCATCTATTAATCACTCATCTATCAATCATCTATCTATCATCTATATCCATTTATCATCTGTGTATCTATACTCTGCCTATCCATCTATCTATCTATCATCTATTTATCTATCTTATCATCTGTCACTATCATCTCTTCCTTGTCTATAAGCAAAAAAGTTTGAGCATAGATATTTTGGACTGGAAAAATGTTTCTCCCCTAAAAATTCCTCTGCTCTTTTCATGACAGCAACAGTCTGTCTTCTTGATACACTGTACTACATGACAACAGTATCCTGTCCTAAAAGCATTTCCAACTTTACATGAATACACACCAAATTTTTAAAACAATAAGCACAGTCATTCAAATTGTTAATGTTTTATGTTAGAACTGGCATTAACAACATTCATAAAGGAAATCCTATTAGTATGCACAGAAAAATAGTTTTAATTATTTCCATTTATAAATGAAAGAGAGATTAAATAATCCAAAAGTTTGATCTAACATACATGGTTAATGAAACTATAAACTATCTATGTAGAAACATAGCTGAACTAATGAAACATGTCCTTCATAGTGGATGCCTGAAATTTAATTTGCTCACATCCAAGCTTGAACCTTATTTCTTTTTTTAAATCATGATTTTTGGGAAATACTCAAAAAGTCCTTCTATGTCACTAATACAAGCTTATTATATGTATTAAATAGTTTTTTGACAGAATTTTAAGAAAAAAGCTTAATAGAGGACAAGGTCAAAATTCAGGATATTTTCTAGTTGATATGCCCTGTGCTCATCATAAAGGCAGGAAAAGACTAGAATAACGAGGACTGGCAAATGATGTCAGTGAGTTTGACTTTAAGGAGGGGTGTGTACCTCAGTGATGATAGAGGAGTTGCTAGCTTTCTCTCAGCTCCTCTCTTATTTAATAGCACCCATCATGAATTAGGAAATCTTGTCAGGTTACCTAATTATGAAAGAGGGATTCAACAGTGAAAGAGCTGTGTTGAAAGCCAGTGAGCAGAGGTCAGAAGCTGCATTCATCCTGCAATGCAAAGCACAGTCCAGCAGGCTCCACGATGCTTTCAGTTGGTTCACCAGACACCCAGCCAAAAACAATGTTTGTAATTACAAACAGGAAGAGAAACCAAGGATTTCAGACACCCTCTTTTTGTTGTTGTTGTTGTTGTTAACTGAAGGAATACAAGAGCTGCTATGTAAAACTGGACAAGTTTAAAGCTTACTTAGTTTAAAAATTTACTGAGCTGTTCCTTCACTATTTCAAAAGGAATATGTCATCAATATGATACCTCTCATAATGTGAGTCAACAACATAACCCACCTATGTTAATATGGAATTGTGTCTTCATAGTCATGCGGCTTCTGAATTTAGTCACATGCAGCTGACTACCCCATTACTCCTTCTATGAACCACATACATGAATATATGCTTACGGTGGTACACGGAACTTTTTAATAAAAGATTATTTTACATTATCCTTTAAATCATTACTAGGGAATTATTTTTATTTTAAAATTTCTGTTGTATGATTTATGCTAAATTATCTAATTAGATTATCTTTTTGATGAATTCATTTCAGGACACAAAACAAGTCCTTTATATGTTGATGGATCACATGTGTGATCCTGGTAGAAGTACATATTCTCACATATATAACTGCCACAAAATGACAAATTAAATAGTTAAGGGAAGGAAAAGACAATCCAACAATATGAAACTTCATGAGAAGAGATATTTCAGTAAAGAGAAACCAGACTGAAGATTCTCTTTTAATTTTCATGCTCAACTCTTTCGTTAGGTTTTCACTTTGTATATGATACATACAAGGCACAACAATCTACCAAGATAAACAAGTCAGACTGATCTATGTCACCATAGATTTCTCTTTAAAAATGAGGATGAGAAATTAATTGAAAGCATCATCTTTTAGAAGATTCAAGAAATGGGCTCCAGTCCATGCACTGTGAAATAAAAGATTATCATCCAGTATGGCCCCAAATCTCTGCTGTCTAATGTCTCTTTTCCCACTCTGTATTATATTTCATGACAGCTTCAACTTCACTTTCCCATTTGACATAGTTTTTAAAGAGAAGCTGCCCAGCAAGATGCTAAGCTTTCAGAAGTAAAAAAGGCTTCATGTTGCTCTCTTATGTGTGCCAGTAAAGCATATACCACTGTTATGGAGGAGAACGTAGCAGAGAAACAAGCACTGCCTCCTTGCAAAAACAGGGTAGGCACTTGGGAAGAGTAAGAAATAAACTCATCTTCCCCTGAAAGATTCTTCTTCATATTCTGAGAGAACGCTGCTGTGAACTTCAAACCCAGTAAACAAAGCTCAAATCTGCGGTCAGTCATTTATTACTGAAAAACTGCACAAGTCTTCCGTGTCTCTAAGTCTGACTTTTCCAAACAGGGGACACAGAAAACCTTAGAGAGTTGTGCAAGATCATTTCCCAGAAGTACATAGAACACAAAGTGCAGAAACCGGTCAGCATGTGCTCCTGTCATTCCCAGTTCAGGGACTGAAGAGCTGTTTTTTTTTATGGGCGGAAGCGCAAAATTTAAATGCCCTGTATGTGGTGTAGCCATTACTAACATATCTTGTGTCATATGGACTACCTTAAAATTAGTGAAAAAAATGTTTCAGTAAGAGAGCAAATCTCATGATGTGTTAATTTCAACAGATGAACCAAACTGAAGCAATCATTATTAGAGATAAAAAGGACAAATGTCAAAAGGCAGGAAGTTCTTGTTAGGAAAAATAATGTAGGACGCTTATGAGAGAATCATTTGGTTGCTAGCTCAGTATTCTCTAAATATTGCAGATAGGAACTCCTTAGCCCACATTTCCTCACAAACGTCAACATAAAAGCACATTAAAAAAACAATTGATATTCAAGGTTTTAAAATAGCCTTAAGAATGAGGTTAATAGCCCCTTGTTCTTCTTATAGAGCAACACTATGTGCCATCTATAGAAACCAAATATTTCCAAATTTTAATGTTTATCATATTAAATTTAAATAAGACCATGTTTTGTTTTTACTACAGAAGTACTACAATAAGGATAATGTTTAATTCTCACTTTATTTTTTAAATGTTTCTTGGTCAGTTCTTTCAGCTCAGCCAACTCTGTTCATTCTTGGTACCACCTTAAGGAGATTTTAATTCTCAGACTATTTTTTGTTAGATATCAATTCTCAGTTCACAGCCAAGTTTGCATGGTGCATGTTATTGATGTGAATGCTGCCCACAAAGTCTGACTGAGGGCTGGTTCAACAGTTTGTGGGGCAGAACAGGCACAAACTTGAACTGGGTGATGGGCAGACCCAAGCCAGTGAATAAGCAGTTGAGAGGGCTTCAACACTACAGGGAAACAAGCAAACACAAATGGTGGACTGGTGCTAAGCCCCAAGGAATACAGAGGGCAGAGCTACAGGGAAGCAGGAGCTTCACCTGGGAAGAGCAGGTATAGTCACTTTGTGTACTTTCTCCTTTTGTGCTGAGAAGCAAGGCAGAGGTTAAGTTTCTGTTAATTGGGCACCAATTAGGCATTTGTTCACAGAAAAGGGCTCCCAGTAACTGAAACCAGGGTTTCTATCAGTAAGCAAATACCAAAATGCTAAATCAGATGGTGCATTCTGACTTTTAGAAGGTAAAGATGATCCCAGGGCCTCTCAGACTGGGTCAAAGGTGAAGATGTTCCTGAGATGGGAGGCTATGTTGGTCCAGATGTGCATGTACTTATCAATATAAGCACAACTTCAAACTTGGGATTTGGCATGTATCAGCTGGTATTTGAGCAAGTAACATGATCTCACTGAGCTTTGTATTTTAGGGAGATAATCTGAACAGAGAATACTCAGCAGAAGAAGTTCAAATGGCCAAAAGACACTTAAGGTCATGCTCTACCTCCTTAGCGATTAGGGAAATGCAAATCAAAACAACGTTGAGATACCATCTTACTCCTGTCAGAATGGCTAAAATCAAAAACACCAATGATAGCCTATGCTGGAGAGGATG
>LOEQ01005974.1:185487-197570 GCA_001685075.1 Bramus lutescens | reverse complement strand
CTCTCTCTCTCTCTCTCTCTCTCTCTCTCTCTCTCTCTCTCTCTCCTGTCTGATAAACATAATCCAAGGGACACTAACTATATGGATTTCATCTCCATAGAATACATAACAGGAAGATATTAATTTATATCAGTAGTAAAAGCGTTTTCATTAAACTGAGAAGAAATTCAGTGCCTGAAGTGTTACTAAAGTTAGAATTCTTAAAAAGGGGAAGTCACATTAGACAATGCACACATCTTTAAAACACTGAATTTTACCATATGTAGACATGGAGAAGATATATAGTTACTGTTTTCTTAAAGAAGGAATTAGAAGTTGGAGATATGGCTACCTAAGCCATACAATTTGGTTTCACTGACTACTTGGATAATTCCTACAGGCAATTTTCAATTCTTTCTAGGCCTTAGCTTTCTCGCCTATGAAATAGTTAAAATAGTACATACCTTATAGGGATCTGTGGTGAACTAAATGATCAAATATGGATAAAGACCTGCAAACAATGCAAAATACATAGACAAAGTATTGCATGCTTTGGCTACTGCTTTTGACTTAGTGGGAGAATTGCAATAATAAGATGTTATAATAAGATGAAAACAGCATATAATTGGCTTAAAGAAACAGTTCTTACCCTTGCCCTTTCTTTCTCCTTTTATTTCTGTAACCCAAATGTTCATTTTGGTTAGAGACCAAAAATGAACACTACAGCTCCTTCCCACTGACCAGATGTATGAATTTCCTCAACTTAAATCCACAGTTCTCCATCAATATAGTAGGTGCAAAAGAATCCCATCTCTTGCACACATTCTCTCTTTCTCTCCCACTGCATATTTTCTTTAATACTTTCCCTCAAATTGTCTTCTTTTTCCTATTCCTCTTATTTCCCAGTCTTTTTCATTCATCTGCTGGAAGAAATAAACCCCTATGTATGTTTGGCAACAGCCCAAATCTCCATTTTCTCTAGCTAAAATGAAACACAAGTATTTCTGTGTAGATGATACGACTTTTATATTTCAGGGGAGTCTTTAAATGTAATGGAATTTAATTATGTATGTGTGATAAAAAGGCATATTATATTGCAATAATTAGAACTTAAAAGTTGCAAGGATAGAGTAATAAAAAGCTAATAATTTACTATACAACAAAAGTATATAATAATAAAATCTAGGCAGTGAGCTATGTTATGAAGCTTATGTTACACAGATACTAAAAACAACGATTTAAAAAATAGATTTCTTACTATTTTCATAAAAGTGCTTTTTAGGATCTTTGAGGGGTTTTTGGTAAAATGTTTATTTTAAAATTCTCCTATACTCAAGTAGTGGTTTCTGCTTATTTTGACCTTGTGTAGAGCTTAGTAAGTTTAATCCTTTAGCTTTTATATGTATGTAAATTGAAAACCTTCATTATTCTTAGGTAAACATATTTATTTGTTTTTATTTTTGCTGTTGTTCACATAACACTGACACTAATATGTAATGCAAAAGTAATATGACCTTTAATAGTATGCTCAATCTGAAAAGAAGTACTAGTTTGAGATTAAAAATAATCTTAGTTTTTTAAGGTCCTGTGTAAGGAAAAATAAATGACAAAAACTGTTTAAGGATATATAGACTAATATGTATGCATATATATTAGTATAAATGTTGTACTTCAAAGACATCTTAAGTAACATTTATTTTTAATAATTTTATATAAATTTTTGACTTCCAAAACTCATTTTGCTTGAATTATATCACTTTCTTGCAAGTCATGTTTCTCTGTATGTCTGAATGTAAAAATATACACTTACATATAAATTTATGGAGAAAAATGAATGCCTCATTATTTCTAAACTTCTCAATACTCCACTGCACTTGATCCAAGTAGGCTTTCATAAATGTATCTTATTACACATTTAATTGTGCAATGCAGGTAATGAAGTACAATATTTAACTTTGTATTTTTTAACGCTCTCAATTCAGTCAATTAAGCACATAGTACATATAATATCATGTTGGGCCTCATAAGGCCCCAGCGTGAGGCCCAGTGTAACTTCCTGAGCCTAGCTCGAGTTTGGAGATCTGTTTTTGGCCATGACTTCCCCATATGAGCGACTCAGCACAGACCTACCCAAAGCCACCTCTGCCCAGCCACTGCTAACTTAACAGGATATTATTGGCCCTTATTCCTTACTCTGCCTCAACACATCCCAAGATTCCCACCCCCTCTCAGCCTTATATAAGTTCCCACCTGATGCAATAAAATGGATCCTGCTTAGACAGACTCCTGACTGGGTGTGTGTGTATGTTTCTCCCTGGTGGCCAGAGGGGAGGTTTGAGTCACTCACCTTCCTGCTCAGCCCTAGGGAAAGTAGGGTAGGTCTGGCTCTGCCATCCCCTTCTCTTTCTGCCAGAGAACCAGGTAATATCACACATAATTTTAACTAACCAATAATATTAATTTTAGGGGAATTCACCTTTGCACTAAAGAAAAAGAGCTGAAGGTAGAAAATTAAACCTTCCATGCAGCGGTTATAGTTATATGCTGCCATGCCAGCTTCTTCCCAAAGGAGAATCCAGGCATGATTAATTATAGAGACATCATTACTTAGAAGAAAAACATGAGTCTTTAATTTCCTTGCTTCTGCTGGACTGAAGCTGTTCATTCTGCTGAATCTAGCAATATCTAAGAAACACTGAAGCTAAGCTGTCTGGACAGAGAGGCCCAGGTGTCGTTAGGTCAGGAACAGCAGTTTCTCCTGGGCTCTCTGATCATTCCTGCTTCCACTGCAGATGAGCATCAACACAAAATTCACTGGCTCTAACTAACAGGACATATCTCCTGGTGGCAAAAGGATGGTTAGGTGACAATTGCATTTGGTGTCTTCCCTTCTAACTTTGGGATTTCCAGGCCCTTCTGTAAAGCAAACTACATAAGTTTCAAAGAAGCAGCACTGTCTTCAGACTGTACAGTCGATGTCCTGCTCATCATGCTAATGTGCCCCACAGAGTGTGGAGCACAAGTAAGCACACGAGAGTTCAGGAGAACACTTAGGCTTGCCAGCTAAGACTTGTCCTCCCACTTCCTTCTAAGAATAGTCTCTTACAAGCTACCAGGAATGGCATAAAGAATGCATCTTTCTAACTCCAAGGAAGACTTTTGGGCAAGGAGTTGGGAAGCCAAACTCACTTCTCCAAACAATAGGATCTCATTTCTTAACTCCACTTTACTCCCATCTGTGCTTACAAGAGGACTAACTAGCAATGCTTCTCCAATATCCAATATTTGTATCCTTAGAGGAACCACATTCCAACTCAGAAAAATATCGATTATTTCACTGACCTAGGTGTTTGCATTTGTACCAAACCACCACAGAATTCAATATTTTCAAACTTTTTGTTTCCCAAACATTAAAACTGGAAGAAATACAGTGTGGCTTTTTTTTTTTTGTACAAACGCAATTCTTTCTAACTCAAAAGGACAAAGGGTAGGGTTCATTGGGTGCAAGATACAGGGATTTCTCTTCTGATTACTGGAGGTTAGGCAGCCCACTAAGCATCCTGCTAATAGAAGGTCAACAAGGGAAGCCAATATGTGTGATATACTTTACAAGCTGTGTTGTTTTGTTCGGGGTCCTGACATTGGGAAGTGGCACTCAATTTAAGGCTGTTACAACCCTCAAATCTAAAGCATTAGTGTAAGTCAGCCACCTAAAGCAGTTAATAATTATCCCAGCAACTATTTAGCCTTTAAGAAATGAATATGCAGGCTTTGAGATGCGGAGCCTATCACTGCAGAAATGTCTGAGCATCTGCACTCAGATTCCAGTCCTATTGTCCACTCTATTGGGCTTTTTAGAAAGTGAACTTTTCTAACCTTCACGTGGCTCCTAAGTAAAATGGCACTTTTATCAAGCTGGAGCAGTATGACTGGTGTGGAAATAACTGAGGGAGATAGCTGGAACCCAATACAAAATGATTTCACTAAGTCAAAATAAACAATTATTAGTGGTACTACAATGGTGAGAGAACACTTTTAAGCTGTTTTCATGTTTGACGGGTGTCTGCAGCACCACTGAGCTAGTGGACTTTAAACAATTGGACATACAGCATTTGTGGAGAGCATGTTTATTTATAGACTTAGAAGATTTGTAGAAATTTGATTGGATTATCTAGCAATGTGTTTTCCAATCTCCAATTACTCACTTAAGTATTGAGTTGAGCTCATTTAAACTTATCAATCAGCAACATGACAATTTCAGCATTTGGGCTGTTCAAACTGAAAGGTTTACATTGATTAATTGTAATGGCAAGATACATGCTGAAACAATACAAATCAAAATTAAAAGTGTATTTTACTTCTAAACATTGTTATGGCATCAGAAATTGAAAAATGATTCAACTTCAAACGTTATATCAGGTACTTTAAACAAAGAACTCTATTAGTTCTTAATTTATTTATATATGAAATGTGTAGGCTCTCTGGAATGATGTTTGCATTTTTATTACAAATATTGAATGTTCTGAATAAAATATTTTAATGTGTATCCCCACTGAGAATTACCTCACACCTTACCTTTCATATATAATTTGTAATTTGTAAATTACTCACTAAACAGCAATCATTTTTAATTTGAAGACTTTTAAAGAAGTTAAGTGGCTCTTACATACAATAAAGTACACAGATCTTCAGTGTATAGGTCAAAGAATATTCATTTACACATATGTATCCCAAATAACCACCACGTAGGCCCA
Source organism: Bramus lutescens (assembly GCA_001685075.1). NCBI lineage: Eukaryota > Metazoa > Chordata > Mammalia > Rodentia > Cricetidae > Bramus > Bramus lutescens. Next base: position 192,837 of record LOEQ01005974.1, on the reverse strand, counting down.
AAGCTCTACTCTCTTTCAACATTACTGAACAATTAATTCTAGTCTGACCTCTGTTTCCATAGATTATTTGTGTCTCTTTAAATCTTCAAAGATATAGGATCATAGTATTATTTATAAGAGTTATTGCCCTCAGTTGCACGTGTTTGGTTTACAGTGTTACCGAGAGAGACAAGGAAACTAGTGTCATGGCAGCTCTGCTTGCCATCTATCCTTATGAAGCAGCAGAACCCCACCAAAGAAGGTGACTAGTACTGGGTGTCAGTGATGTATATTATCAAAACAATCCTAGCGTAAGATTGCTAAAACAGCACTTAACCTTCAACCACGAGTGTAACCATCACACTGAATAGTTCCAGGGTTTGTACACATCAACCACTTTCATACACTCTACACAATAGGGCAGGAGGAGCTGTCAATGTTTTAGTAAACTGACCATGAGGCTTCTTAATTTGCAGTCTTGGAAACTGAGATACTGTATTTTAAGGGTCATGCATATAATGTCTATTTATGCCAAGCCTCATATTATTTCTTCTGATTTTAATCATGGTCTGTTTACACAATAAAATTTAAATAATAAGGAAGAAAGAAATCAGAGAACTCACCCTCCCTATCCCCACTGCAGTACTGAAGTATAAATATTTGGAAGCTAGGCTGAAATGATTTCTCCAAACCCTATTAGAAATTTTAAAACTTACTATTCAGTAAACTATGCAAATAAATCTATTCCTGTATTTTTAAGTGAAGAAAAATAAGATCGAGCCATAAAATTATACAGACATGCATGATAATGTGTAGGTTTTACATAATATTTTAATAAGATGCATTTTGACATAAAAACTTGTTCAACATTATATCAGGAATGTTTTTGGATCTTTGCAAAGTTTGTTTGCAAAGTGACTTTTAAGGAAGCTTTATTATAATTAAGACAGAACTTGACTGTCTGTGATGACATGTAAGTTTCCATTCATGACCATCTTTGTTCTACTGTAGGAGCACAGCCAGCTGGGAGAGGCCTTGACTGAAAGAAACACAGAAGCAGATGGTGACAGCTTAGAAGCTCACAAGGCTCACCTCCTAATTCTCAAAATACAATTAAAAGTAACAGAATTGCCAATATAATTCGAGTACTTTCTTTTGTTCATGAGTAATCAGTCACCTTGTCACATTTCACTGAATGATGGCCACAGTTGAAGCACAAGCACTCTGCCGTACCTATGTGTTTATACATATACATACACGTGTTCACATACATGTACATATACATACATACATATGTCTATATATGTAAACAATATAGTGTGTTTCTGAAAGCTATAACATCTTTTTTAAATTTAAAATATATTACTAGCCTGCCTTAGGCAGACATGTAAGTATATTTAACTTTCATATGAAAATTTCAAAAACAAATTATAAACTGGGCACCCAAGCTTAGGCTGGTCATTTAAAAGTCTCCTATTACAGATATACATATGACGATAGACATTATGGATATTATTTTCTTGCTTTTTCTTTTGTTGGCTAAGTTCTGGCTGTCCAACCCAGTGATTGCACAAGCTGAACCAGTGCTCAGCCACTGCACTGCATCCACCTTCTCCTCCTTCTTGCCTAGGCTTGTTATAGCTAACTGGAAAGACTGCTGTTTAAGCGCAGGGCTGGGAATAGTGCAAGTACTATCTAAAGGATGGAAGACTGTTGGGAGAGATGTTTTTGTGGTCAACGTTTATTGAGTCATAAAATTTTTACATGGATTTTTGCAAAATTTTGACTCAGAGCTTTAGAATGGATATTAAGACTACTGTATAAAGCAGAAAGAAAAGCTTATTGCCTTCATTATTCCTTTCTTCATAAGGTGAAATTTTGAGAATTAAACAGATTACTGCATTGGAGTTTAGGTTTTAAAAGTAGGTACCCTTCGTCAATACTGTTGGCACTGACAAAAACAAAAGCACAACATGGAAGCAGATACCACCCAGTGCCCAGCCCACGTCATCCACCGTTCTCTGTGTTTACCTAAAGTCACCAGCTTAGTTTTCACGGAAATTCTATGAAAGCAAATATTGCTCTTATTCCAAGTCCTAAATTGAATAACAAACTTTTAAGTTTTCCCACTTATAATGTTTGGGCAGGCAGGCCAAAGAGTATGAGTAATTTAGCTCCTAAACTAAAATTACTCAACAGAATATGAAAAGGAAAATAAATTCTGTGAATCAGTTGAATTCTAGAATGGTAACTATGTTGCGGTCATTTCACTGTCTAATAGTAACTAATCCCCAGTATGCTTCCCGGAGGAGGAATTCATTCATGAGCTTTGTCCTACTTGAAAAAGCTTTTTTAGCAGAGGTAACTATTTTTTTTTCTCTACAACAACAGACCTCAAATAAAAATCTGGCACTGTTTCTATACCATTTTTGTTCAGTATTTACAATTTAACTTTAAAAAATCTCATAAACATTATAGGTTCCTGTAGGAACTATAGGAATATGATACATAATATTTTATTTTAAGTGTTTTACAGTGTTGCACAAGGCAGCCAGTATACATTACTTTTTGTTAATAGATAAACTGATTACAGTGCACTGTATTTGGAGCATGACACCATATGGTATTGCCATTGCTTTCCAGAAGCCTATGGCCTCAATTGGATAAACTAAGAGAAAGCAAATGGTAGTCTATACAGAGATTAGACAATGATTTTCCACGTGGAAAGCAATGTTATGAATAATAAATGAGCTTAAATATCTAAACCTAACTAAGTCCATGAAGATTCTAACTTCTTTATACATGAATCCTAATTTGAAGAACTGACTCCTTTTAAGATTTTTTTCTCTACTTTCTACAATACTTTGAGCTACAGTTATAGTGGGAGCATAGCAGCTGCTGTTGAGTGACAAACATCAAATAATATTTTCGTTTACTCTACCCCCTTGCAATATGTTTTGTAAACTGATGTTAAAGTGGTCATTAGTAAAATTTAAATTTGACACTGCCATTCTCATCTCACATGTAATACACTTGTGACTAATGGTGCTTAAACCTATCAAGTCCTGTCCCGACTACCCTGTTGAATATGGACTGATAGTTCCATTCAGAGAAGACTCCTGAGAGTGTCAGGGCCAGGCTGTGCCATTCTCTGGGTTTCCCTCATGAACACTCCTCCATGTTTACCTGTAGAGTCCCTTTAACATTCCAGCTTTAAGTCCAACACCAACACCTCAAGAAAACCTTGGATTAGGCCCCTCACACTATTTTAAAATTCCACACGCTATGTGGCAAGTCTTTAAAATACACCACCATTTTCAATTCCCATGTATATTCTTTCAAATGGTAAGCCTCCTGAGCAGGCTATAGAATGTCGAGCTAGGAGCTACATATGCATGTAATCACCATTTCATTGCATAAGCCTAAAGCTCTGACATGTGCAAAACCATCAATCTATCTATACTTCTGTGTAAAAAGAGATGAATAAGTGAATTATGAATGTGTATCATTAAATCTCTGATCTCAGTAAAGTTATGTAAAAGAGTTTCATTGAAGCACTACTTCACTAAATACATTTAGTGCACTGCCATGTCCAGTAATATTAAACAATAATGCGTCTTTATAGTAATTTGAATAGAGAAACTGAAAGAAAATGACATCACAATCTAGTAGGAAATCTTAACATATGATCATGAAAATTCTAGGATTTACTTAGATCTGGTGTTTACAAGAATAATTCCTTATTGATCATCATTTTATCCTTAATTTTAAGCTGGGTGGTCATAAGATTTATTTACGTTTTTGAAGTTGCTATGAGACTATCGGTACCTTTAAGTATAAAATTATTAAATAATAATGGCACAGACACACTTAAATAAATACGATCCACTGAAAATGCTATGTGCCCATAAGCATCCATCACTCAAGAAGGATGACATTGTTAGGTAGTTGAGCTCTGATAATCCTCAGGATCAAAAACTTCAGTAGTGAATAAAGTACCTCTTTCTGTGACCATTTTGTATGGCTTTTGTTGTTGTTGTTCTTTGAAAAATATCTCATCCCCCCTCCTACCCAGAAAAGAAAGGTTAATCTGAAGAAAGCACAAAATGTACATAGCAGGTAAGAAGAGACATGACTTGGAAATGAGGTGTTTATGTTCTTATTAAGGCTCTGCCGCTAACGTGACCATGGAACACAACTTTATAGTGTTCTCTCTTCTTCATCCTTACATAAATACAGTATGTAAATAAATGATGAATATTATTCTGCCCAAAGAAATGCAGCAAGAAAGCAAAGAATTGATTCAAGAAAAATATTCTTGAAATTCACAGGCAAATGGTGTTAAGCATTTTAGATGGGGAAGATAAAACCAAATCATTCTGTTCTCACTATATATTGTCATCATACTTTATGTTATAATTGGTTTGGTTTTCTTTTGCTTTGTTCTGTTTGGGTTTTATTGCTGTTTTTGTTGATTGGTCAGCCCTAGCTGTCCTTGAACTCACAGGGATCCACCTGCTTCTGCCTCCCTAGTGCTGGGATTAATAGTGTGGGCTACAACCACTAGATTTTTCTTAAATGCTTTAAATAGAAGGTCACTACAATAAATTGGAATTCCTAAACTAAGTTTAGAAGGAATTGTAGAGACAGGAGATGCCTTAATTCTCTGCATTTAATATTTGCTTAACTATAATCTTTCCTGCACATTTTCTGTAATGAATATTTACTTACTTCATTTTTAAATTGGGTTTATAAAGAATGTGGTAATCAGTGTAAATACTGAGTGGAGCCAGAGCTTTGTTTACACTTCATCTGAATAGAAATCATCTCCCTTAGTCGTCAATGCATGATCGGTGTTGGGAGAGGCATCTACTCCAATTAATTATTCAATACTCACTTGACACACATGAAACAGAAAAGGAGCAAGGTGAGGCCAATGATTCTGGAGACACAAACTACGCCTTAATCATTCCATTTCATTTCTTTGATAATCAGAAGAATCCAGACTTTTGTTTTCTTGCCATGACTAGTGGTGATCTTTACATTCCATTTCAGTTCAAATTTTCAAAATGAATCAATGCTCAGAACAATTCTGATGATCTTACTTTCTTGGGATGACTTTTCTTAGGCATCAGATACTATACTGCTCCAATATTCATCATGTTCATTCCAAATTATGCACCTTACAGAAAGAACTATGCATTTGTCAAAACAAAATGTATTTTGGAAACATCTAATTCTGTTTCTCTTTAAGATTACTTTTTTTTCAGGCTTTCTCCAGTCTTAACTGTTCCTGATTATGCATGATCCTTGGATCCCTACATTAAAATGCATTGAAATATTTTTAAAATTCATTTAAAACACTCTCCCACACAGTACAAGCTGTCATTATGTCATATTTGTTTCTTAATTTAAGAAAGGAAGTTACATTTCATTAAGTTGCCTTCTTTATCATTTAAAGTGGTATCAGGATGCTTAAAGAAGTATTTTCCCATAAAAATAATATTTGCTATTCTTTATTAATCAATACAAATGTAGGCAACTTCAAGTTATACTGCTGAATTCCTCTCATCTAGCTATCATATTTATGATTTACAATTCAGCTAGATTTGATAGAGGAAAACAAGTGCTCTGCTCTATTTTTGTAAAACAAGAAATCTGGTATTATGTTCAGAGAAATTTACCAACAGAACTGAAGTGCAGTATGGGACATGGGATACAGTTATCTCTAATGATTTATGTCAAAGAACCGAACATAAACCTAATGAAAGCAAAGCGCAGTTAATAACTCTTAAACACCCCACCAATGTTCCCATGAATGCTACAGAACACTCCTGAATAACACTTTTTTTTTCTTCCTAACTAACTCTCTTTGGTGGTTAAGCAGTTACAAATTTCATCATGTCTTCCTTTCTTTAAAAGCCAAATGAGAGAGAGCTGCCAAGTCTAATAAGAATTACAAAGGCTGCCTCCTCTCTCAGCAGTATCAGCCAAGAGGGGAAATTGAAGAAAAATTAAAAAAAAACACACATCACACAATAAAACACAGTCACACATAGAGCTTTTCATCCCTGTCTTTTCAAATCAGATATAATTATATTAATTTGCTTTTTCTCCCCACTTCAACCATACATACTATATACCATGCACTGACTGCTTTGATTTGACCCCAAACTATGAGCCTAGCAGAAACCAAGACACCTCTCTTGCTTAGCCACTAATATGTCTCACCCTAGCCATACCACTCACTCTCTTTCTGTTTATGGGCTTCGTTGCATTTATAAAGGAATAATTTCCTTGGTCATTGTTATAAAAATAAAAATAAAAACATAGAAATGATACACATCAAACTGTATTTTCTATGTAAAGGGGTGAATAGATGTGCTTTATTTTAATCCTTAAGGACCACGGAAACAACTGAGCTTCTGCTACTCACAGAAATGAAATCAGTTGTGTTTCTTTGGAAAATATCTTACCATTGCTCACATGCATCCTGTTCAAGAGCCTGGCCAAGCTTCCCAGTCCAGAGACATCTAAATTGCTCCAGTGCTTTGTTACCAAGGATTTGTTAACCAGGAACTACATTACTCATCTATCACTCTTCAGCATTAGCTGACCTGTCTCATACTTGAAGAAACCAAAGAAATCACAAAATTCCACTCAAATACAGCAAATTTGGGGGATGGAACCAGGGAAACCAATACTATTTTCTTAAAGCCTCCTGTTCATGAAGAAAATCTCTTATTTTTCCACAGCCAGGAGCAGGTTTTGGATTTGCAATGATACCCAGGATCTCTGGATTGTCGTGTGTGCTTTGACCCGTAACCATGTGGACAGCTCTACCTTAGATGGTCCAGGATTGCTTACTCTACATTTAGTTTTCTCACCAAATGCATGTTCAGTCTTCTAGAGGCAAGGTGAGTGTACTATATTACTAGCGGTACAGGGCTATGTAGGTAGGCAATAACCATGGAGCTATAGGGACCTACCAAACTTGGGCTGAGGTTTTAGGTGACCATTCTATTGGTCGCTGGGAAATAGGTAGACTTGCATGGACAGGGTCTCAGGAAATGAGGGAGGCTTGCCCATTAAGAGGCTGCAAAAGGGAGGAGCTGTCTGCGGAGGGCAGCATGGCCTTGAGGAACAAGTCTTCACCTGGAGGAAGGCCCCATGCACCGGCCTCCCGCCCAGCCCAGCCCAGGCCAAGCCACCACGGGGGTCGGGCAGACCTTACCTTGGCTGCAGTCTTTGCCTCGAAAGCCTGTCCTCGAGCAGTCGCACACGGCCTGGTCGTCGATCACGGAGCACACGCCTCCATTGAGGCACACGCCACCTTCGCCCTCGTCGCCCGCCTCGCACGGGCTTCCCCCG
>LOEQ01005974.1:101175-136934 GCA_001685075.1 Bramus lutescens | reverse complement strand
TTCTTCTACATGTTCATATCCAGTTATGCCAGCACCACTTGTTAAATATGCTTTCTTTTTCCATTTGATATTTGTTGTTTCCTTGTCAAAAATCAGGTGTTCAAAGATGTGGGGATTGATATCTGTGTCTTTTGTTTGATTCCATTCTTCCTCTTGTATGTTCTTATGGCAATACCAGGCTGTTTTCAGTACTGTAGCTCTATAGTAGAGTTTGAAGTCAGGGATTGTGATGCCTCCAGAAGTTCTTTTATTGTACAAGACTGTTTTGGTTATCTTGTGTTTGTGCTTTTCCATATGAAGTTGGTGATGTTAATTTGTGCATTTTTCTCTTCTTTGTGATTTGCTGCTATAATACCATCAATTGTCTGTTTTTGTTGATGTATCAAACTTCCTTGGTTTGGAGTTTTCCTTCTAGTGCTTTGTATAGGGCTTGGTTTGTGGCTAGATATTGTTTAAATCTAGTTCTGTCACGGAATATCTTATTTTGTCTGTTGTAGTGAAGAGGCGAGCAGGCCCACTTTTTGTCCTGCCTGTCACCCACACAGCTAGCTTTACACCCTAAATAACAACACACAAATTGTATTCATTTAAACATTGCCTGGCCCATTAGCTCTAGCCTCTTACTGGCTAACTCTCACATCTTGATTAACCAATTTCTAATAATCTGTGTAGCACCACGAGGTGGTGGCTTAACAGGAAGATTCTAACCTATGTCCATCCTGGGCCAGAGTTTCATGGTGTCTACCTGACTCTGCTTTCTTCCTCCCACAATTCTGTTCTGTCTTCCCCACCTACCTATGTTCTGACCTATAAGGACAAACAGTTTTCTTTATTAATTAAGCAACAGATAGATAGAAGACCCTCCCACATTAGGCCTTCTATGGGGATTGATAGTTTTGCTGGATATAGTAGTCTGGACTGGCATCCGTGGTCTCTTAATGTCTGCATAATGCTTGACCAGGACCTTTTGGCTTTCATTGTTNATTAGCTCTAGCCTCTTACTGGCTAACTCTCACATCTTGATTAACCAATTTCTAATAATCTGTGTAGCACCACGAGGTGGTGGCTTAACAGGAAGATTCTAACCTATGTCCATCCTGGGCCAGAGTTTCATGGTGTCTACCTGACTCTGCTTTCTTCCTCCCACAATTCTGTTCTGTCTTCCCCACCTACCTATGTTCTGACCTATAAGGACAAACAGTTTTCTTTATTAATTAAGCAACAGATAGATAGAAGACCCTCCCACATTAGGCCTTCTATGGGGATTGATAGTTTTGCTGGATATAGTAGTCTGGACTGGCATCCGTGGTCTCTTAATGTCTGCATAATGCTTGACCAGGACCTTTTGGCTTTCATTGTTTCCATTGAGAAGTCAGGTGTATTTCTGATTGGTCTGCCTTTATATGTTACTTGTCCTTTTTTACTTTGCAGCTCTTAATATTCTCTCTTTATTCTGTATGTTTAGTGTTTTGATTATTATGTGGAAAGGAGACTTTTTAAAAAATAAATCTGCAGCTAAACCATATTTCTTTTGTATGTATGTATGTATGTATGTATGTATGTATGTATGATTGTATGTGTGGTGTTTCTCCTCACTCCTCTCCTTCTAGTCCTTCTCCATACCCTCCTATGCTCCCACCCTCTAATCCACTCCTTCTTCATTTCTATTCAGGATAGGGCAGGTGTCTTATTGATATCAATAAAATATGGCATTTCATGTTGCTATAAAACTAAGCACCTCCTCTCATATTAAGGCTGGGCAAGGCAACCAAGACTTATTATGAGGCATAGGGTCTTAAAAGTCAGTAAAAGATTTGGAGACAATTCCTCTTCCCACTCTTAGGAGTCCCACAAGAGGACCAAGGTACACAACTGTAACATATATGCAGAATGCCTAGGTCAGTCCCATGAAGGCTGACTGGTTGTCAGTTCAGTCTCTATGAATGCCTATGAGACCATGGTAGTTGATTCTGTGAGTTTTCTTTTGGTGTCCTTGACCCCTCTGTCTCCTACAATCCTTTATTCCCTTGTTTTTTTTAAGGATTCCCAAGCTCTACCTAATGTTTGGCTGTGGGCCTGCATCTTAAGCCATATTTCTTAATTGTTGTCCTTCCTTAATAATGGAAACAAAGAAATAATACTAATGCTTCATGCTACATTATAGTTGCTTTGGGTGAATTTGATTTTGCATACTATATTTTACAGTACACTCAAAAAGATTTATGCTAGGATTTAGACTAAATTTTCAAAAGCCATACATGTTATTTATTCTAGTACTGTATTAATAATGCCAAAACATGAGAGATAAGATTAAACTTCAGAAAAAATATAAAGAATAATAAAAAATATTAATGTTGTTGTTGTCATTGTGAAGTTCTTGCTTATGCAGTTGTTTCTAGAAAAGATGATCTTCAGAACTCTTCTTCAAGGTCAGAGCAAAATTCCTGGTATTTTGGCTCTTACAATCTTTCCTCTTTCACTTCCATGATGTTCCCTAAGCCACAGATGCAGGGGCTGTGTTGCAGATATATCCATGGAAGCTGGGTTCCTCGTGATGCATTGCCATCTGTGTTGTGTCCAGCTGTGGTTTTCAGTAATGGTATTCTTTTACTGTAAAGAGAAAATTCTTTGGTGAGTTGATAACAGAGTTAAACTTGCCTGTGGGCATAAGGACAAGTGTTATAATGTAGTAAAGAGTACTTATGTCTCATGTCCTAAGTCTGAGGTGTTTTCTGAAATAATGGCTGACATCTACCCTTTGAGAAGCTAGGAAAGACAACAAACAATAGCCTACATTGTTTTGGGAGTCACTTTAACTATAATGACCCACTTGAACAATTTCTCATGCCTTGTTCGAGGGGATTTGTTATTTTACAGCTCTTTTGATGAGTATTGTCAGCCCAAGTGACAAACTTCCTTTAAGTTATATGTGTATGCACATAATTGTATGTATTGTATACATCGACAATATCAGTAGGCATACTAATGTGGAAGAGGAAATTTATCAATGGGTTCCTCCCCTAAACAAAGAACTGTAGGCTAGTAATGACGATGGACAAAGGAAGAATTATCTTTTCACAAGGATGAGCCACTAATTGGCTATTCAATACAAAGTGGTCAACCTAAAATCATATACGCACATGTTGGAGGAGGGGCCACTTGTTGGGTTTTGGCCATCCTCCAACACACACAAATAACAAAAACCATATCCACACAAATAACAAAAACACACGTTTTGTGTGTGTGTGTGTGTGTGTGTGTGTGTTAGTATAACAAGAATAATCAGATGAAGATAAGTCATCAGCCTGACAGTGGGAGGGCATGGGGCAGGTTGGATAGAGGGGACTTGGAAGACACTTGAGTGGAGAAAGGGAGTTAATATAATTATATTTTAATAAAAATTATTGAAATAAATAGTAGCAAAGTAATTAAAAGAATTTCTCTTCATCAGAAGAGTATGTCAAAGAAGAAATAATTCATAATTCTTTTATTTAATTAAGCAAATAAAACTACTGAAAAGCAGAGCTAAATATTCACAATGGGTTCTAGGTGTTATGAATTGCTATGACTTCATGTTTGGTAAAGAAGATAAATATGACAAATATCACCTATGACCTAGTGGCATGGAGCTGTAGCTTGTCTCAAAAAAAAATCAGTTCACCCATTTTTTTTCGACTTGGAGATTGGCTCTACAGAATTTTGATAGATGTGATTCAATCCAACACCAACAATGCTGAAAAAAGGAGGAAACATTTCAATAAAATATTTTAGTGAACATAATTGTGATTATGCATTTTTCTAATGATTTACCTTATATCAGCTCTCTGAATCCTTGCAACACTATGAAATAGAAGCCCCACATGTTTGGTAAGTCTCAACAAGCTGTAGGTGATGTGACTAGATTCCCTGGAATAGTCCTTATTCAGAAAGATGCTGAAACATGGAGAGGTGAAGTCACTTACCCAGAGCCTTTTAAACTGCCAGCAATAAAATCAGGACTTTGATCACACCATTCTCTGCTCCAAAATCAAAGATAATCTATGCCTGACAAACCAACCATAAATTTCTTGTTTTCCTTCTAAACTTGCCATTATAAACAATGACAGAACAGTTTGTTCTTTTCTCTAAAAGAACATGTTTCTCTCCAGCATTTTCTCTATAATTGCCAGCCTTACAAACATCATCAGATATCATTTAGCCAAAAGAACTCTATTTGGGCTCCAGTGTGCATATTTTATGGAATTGTCCCTGTGTTCCTTCAACCCTTAAATCTGTAGAGAGGTTATGTTTCAAAAGTGTTGCCAAGAGAATTCTTAAATTGAGAAATTGTTAAAAAAATATCTGATTTCTAGATAGAGGAGAAGACCATCCTGAGGCAGCTGGAGCTAGAGCAAATTCTACTTGTTATGAAAAATTGAGGTAATAGAAAGGATACTGGGCTTGACAAATCCATGTTTTCTTCATGCATGTGCTTCCCCATGGGAATGCTTCTTGTCTGTTTCTGATATGTGCTGCTAATTTTGGTCATTAGTTTGATAAATGTAAGATCATCTAATAAAATTGAAAAAAAATTAAATCAGCATACTTTTGGCTGTCTTTGGGAGAGTTTTTCAGAAAAGTATTTAACTGCGAATACCTACTTTGAAGGTAGATAACATCATATCATACATCCTGTCCTGAATATAAAGAGAAAGGAAACAAGGCAAGCTGAACATGAGAATCTTCTCTCTCTTTTCATAATTATGGATACAATATGGCCTGCCATTTCACTCTCCCACATCCATAGCCTCCCCTCTCTGATGTACTGTAACCCTTCAAAAAGTGGGCCAATATAAACCATCTTTTCCTTAAGTTGCTAATACTTACTTGGTATGGAACTTGAAATGTGACAATAGTACAATTATCAATCACTAGGCATTGCTTGAAAGTTTCTCTGGATTACCCTAGATCCAAGCAGTCTAAATACCAAAGACCAAAGATAAAATGTGAGAGGAATTCTAGAGATTATTTCAGACTGTCTAAGGTACTCTTTCCTAAAGAAAACACAATACTGGGTAATGCATTCTACAGTTAGATACAGAGGGATGGCTTTATAATTTATATAAATATTTCATATGTAGGTATGCTTTAATGTATTATATGTGTATACAAGTCCATAAGCATATATATATATATATATGCAATATCACATTTTAGAACCAATACTTATATCAGCCACTGCCATACCTAGGGTATTGTTGCAAGGAGAGTGGATCCTTGTTCTGTCCCAGCTGCCTAGATAGCTTACACCCAAAATAATCACACAGAAACTGTATTAATTAAATTACTGTTTGGCCCATTAGTTCTAACCACTTATTGGCTAATTCTTACATTTTAAGTTAACCAATTCTGTTAATCTGTGCATCACCATGAGGTTGTGTCTTACCAGGAAAGATTTACCATGTCTGATTCTGGCAGCTCCATGGCGGTTCTCTCTCTGACTCTGCTTTCTTCCTCCCAGAATTCAGTTCTGTCTTCTTCGCCTACCTAAGTTCTGCCCTATCAGGCCAAGCAATTTCTTTATTAATTAGCCAATGAAAGTAACATGCAAACAGAATGACCTCCTACACCAGGGTGTGATGTAAATACTAGCAACACTCTTAGGTATATTTATCCTAAAAGGATTTCTACCACCATTTTCTAATGCCACAGAACCCCTTTCAACAAGTTGTAGAGGGGATTTTTTTCATTTTTTATTATTATTATTAAAAATTTCCACCTCCTCCGCTCCTCCCAATTCCTTCCCCCTCCCCCTCTCTTTCCAGTCCAAAGAGCAGTCAGCGTTCCCTGCCCTCATAATTTATTAAGTTTCCTAACAAAAATTGGACTTTCAAAAACTTTATGGGAAGGAATGAGAAGACTCTTCCTAATGTCAGCATGTGGAGAGTGGGGGGGGGGAAGAGAGATGCCTGCAGTTCCCCCAAATGACAGCAGCAACGAAATACCAAACTGTAAATGGCTGATCATGATGACAATGTAGTTATTTAGCTTGTCTCAAAATTTTTGTTTACATCAGAGCTGTACAATATTTTAATATTAGGAGGCACATTGGTTTTATTCCTACCATTTTGTCATTAAATTGGTATGTGCACAAGTCTAATATTACTCAGATTGAATACATAAGTCAGAACATGGAAAATGTTAGGATACTGAATTTTGATTCCTAAAAAAATCTTTCCCCTCCTCCAGTTTTTTCCCTGTTTACGCAGGTAGTGGAAAGAGACTGCCTGTCTCTCCTTCAACCTGTGAAAGGTGAACTGGATTTTTGTTAATAATAGACAAGTCTCTCACATCTTAAATTGGTAAAATCTAACAGCTTCATTTGTACCAACTCCAGTATCCAAGGGAAATATCATTCTACAATGAGATGCTTTGCTTGCATTTCTCACATTCATGTTGGATTTAAAAATGTGTCCTAAGTTTGTTAAGAATTTTGAGACATGAAGCTGAATCATGTCTGCAGAAATAAAGCTAAAGTTCTCAGACTCTCATCTTCCCTGGTCTTTAAAGTAAAAGATTCAGAGATGCAGGTCACATGGATTCCTGTAAATCATAAGCATTTTTTGAATTAATATTAAAAATAGAAGAAATATCACGGTTACTCTTTTGTTCAGTTCCTAGTTTTAAAAAATGATAATTTCTCATTCTTTGATATAATATTAAATAAGCAAGGATCAACCTGTAATTCTGAAATGATCCTGAGGTCTCTCTTGTGGGTGTCACTAAGGGATATGAATAAGAAAACATTTTAGTCTTGTTACAAAAAATGGAATAGTGTAGTATTAATAAACAGGGCTCATAAAGATTTTATTTAAATTGCAGGTAGTATTCCAGATTTTGCACCTTCATTTTTGCTGTCTTTCTGGCCCTGACTTCAATTGTTAGGATAGCATAATGAAGGCTTATTTCATGAGAGAAACCATCACACTTATCCTAGGATAATGCAAAGTAAAATGAAACACACAGAAAGCAGAAATCTCATATTAAAGGATCACTTGGGCATCAAGTTCAGAATGTGAATTTCCTGCCTCCATACCCATAATGTTTCTTGAGTGTATGGGGTGGAGGATGCAGAGATGCAGGGAGGATACTAAATCTAAAAGTAGCATATCCAAGTGATTAAGGAGCCATTCCTGAATACATTGTGAGCGTCATTGCCTCGAGGTTTTCCTCCAACCCCGCATCTCTCCTCTTCTTTATGACTGAGGAATGCAACACATTTAGCTTCATGTTTTTCATAAGGTAGGTGGCATTTTTTTCTGGAATGTCAAGGTAACTCTATGCTGATGGCATAAGGTGATGAAAATGGAGAATCTTTACATAGTTACTCCAAGTCCAAAACCTTTGAAAGAAAACTGATATGTTATACAACTCATACAAACTCATTGTGCTGCAAGATTCAAATAAATTTTTCAAATAAAATAAGGCTCTTTAAAGGCAAGTGTATTTAATATCCACACTGTCACAGAGGGAAATAATTTTTGTCATTTCTACATATTTTATCAGTATTAAGTTAGTATTAAGTACAAAAATCACTTAAACTTTAAGGAGACATGAATTGATCTTTTACAAGATTACTATTTTAAAGTAAAATTCACTCCAGCAGCAATAATCAAAAAGGCGAGACAATCTTTAAAAACGAAGGAAAAAATCTTAACCCTCTATCTAGTAAAAAGACCCTGAATTCCCGAGCAATTCCAAGATCAAAACTGTGATTACCTTTTTAAAACAATATTTACAGGAGACAAGACATAAGCAAGGAAGTTAAACATATTTCCCCCAAAATATATCTGCCCAATTATAGCCTCTGAAAGACAGGCATTTCTACTACCTCTCCCGCAATTGTCATTCCACATCAGGCTGCCATTTCCTACTTGAATGGGATAAAATTCCCTGCAGTTAGAGATGAGTGCTGTGCCCAAAATAACTGCTGGATCCGCCTCCTGGAACATATCAGGGCTTTCCTGCTCAGCACAGCACTCAAGAAACTCCTGACACAACCTTTTTTCCCAGGGCAGCGTTTTCACCTACATATTACCCACTCATCATTTCCTTGTCATGTATTTCTTTTAAAATGTTCTTGTACATTAATTTATCCCTTCTCATTGTGTATGTGTGTGTGCGTGTGTGAGTGTGTGTGTGTGTGTGCACGCGCACGTGTGTGCAGTATGTACATGGGTGCGGACATCAGCAGACAGCTTTCAAGAGTCAGTTTCCCTTCTTTCACCATGAGTTTGGGGATCAAGATCAGATAGTCAGAATTGGTGGTACATGCCTTTACCTACTGAGCCTTCTTGCTGGTTCTCCTTTTGATGCATTCTTTCATTATTCAAATTTCTTTTATTTTATGTGTACAAGTGCTTGCATGCATGTCTCTGCAATATGTGTGTACCTCATACATGCAGAGGTCAGAGGATGGCATCAGATCCTCTTGGAACTTGAGTAACAGATGGTTGTGAACTATTATGTAGGTGCTGAGAACATAACACCAACATAACACCAGTCTCCTGTAAAAGAAAAAAGTGATCTTAACCAATAAGTCATCTTTCCAGCACCCTATGTATTCTTGAATTAATGATGTTAAAAGTAGGATTTTAAGAGATGAATAGCCATTCAGAAAACAAAGTTACTTTGGTGACAGATAACCATAGAAGCAGATTAAACACAAAAAGAAACTTCTCTTTACATGCATATGTGTCATTTAGGTATTTTACTTTTCATTTCCTAAGTGATAGATAAAATCAATACTATGAAGTTAGCATGCTAATTTTTATATGCTATTTTAACATAATTTTGCATGTATGTAACTGTTTAAATAACATCCAAGGGAAAAATGTTTTTGATATATTATTACTTTTTTGTTTGTTTTTACTTTTGTTTTTTTGAGATGGAATTTATCTGAGCAGCTCTTGCTGTCCCAGAACTCGAGCTGTAGACCAGGGTGGTCTTGAGCTTGGAGATCCCCAGGCCTCTGCCTCCAAAGTGTTGGGATTAAAGGCATGTGCTACCACTACCTGGCTGATACATTATTATTCTTAATATTAAGTACTACTTTTGTCTATTATTGAATGAAATCCCATTGTGCTTAATGTTTTGTGTCTAGTTTACTTTGCTGTATGTTACTTACAGTGAGAGCTATAATAGAAGTTCATTTATTATTGTTTCATCGGATTTCAACTCATGAATTTATGATGAATTTAGCACAAGTTATTCATCCTCCTATTGAAAAAAATAGGTAACATCTATTTGTGGACATTTTCAATATAATTGTTGCCAGATTTTTTTTTTTAGAAAACTTACATTTACTTCCTTTGGATATTCAGTTGGAAACAATAGGTATATTTGGTAGCCAAATTTCATTTTGAATGGTTTTGAAATGGGTTTGATATTTTACCTTATTGTTCCAGAAGGAAGATATAATATCTGAATTGAGTGTATGACAATTTTGCTTTAGAAAATACTATTGGAAAAAGCTAATGGAGGCTGATGGGGTTGTTAAATGCAGTGTAAGTTTGAGCCTCTTGAGATTGGCAAAAATGAATTGGGTGGTTGAATATTAGACTGAGCCTAAGGAGCTTGAAGAATATGTTGCAAAGTCCTACTCCAGCCACCATTGCCTATGGAGAAATGCTCTGCATCTGTTTTGGATCCTGGCTAAATTTGATTTTTGACAAGAATTAGTCCATGGTAAGCAGAGCCTTGAGGCAAAGGATCTAAGGATTCCAGAGTTCTGTGCTGGAGTTGTGACAAATTAAAATGGCTGTTGGGGTTTATGAGGTGCATTCTCATGATTGTATATGTGAACAGAGAGCACAAGCATCACACTTGTTCTCTAGCCTCACCAACATTTTATATCAGCAATCATACAGTTTTTATCCAGTTATGGGAAAGTGAGTTTCTTTGAAGTTTGACTTTATGTTTTCTCAGGAGGAAAGACTTGGGTCATCTATTTAATCCTTTGTTAGCTTCTCTTATGAAGTAACTGATGAATTATTTGGCCCATATTTGATTTGGCCAAATAATTTTAATGAAATTAATGTAAGTCCTTTGTTTGCTTTATGTATTTTCTATATTTGGCTTGATATGTCATATGCCTTTTTATTTTCTTATTGTGAAATTTATACCCTTGCTTTTATTTTTGCAGAGACTTTTATGTGTTAGCCCAGACTTACTTGGAATTCACCATGTTGCCTGCCTAGATTGACTTCAAATTTCCTTGTAGCAAGCCTCTAACTCCTGAAATTATAGATGTGTACTACCAGACTTTGATGGTTTGAAAGAAAATGCCCTTCAAAGGGACTTGCATTATCAGGAGTTGTGGTCTTGCTGAAGTAGGGGAAGCCTTGATGGAGGAAGTGTGTCATTGGGGGATGGGCTTTGAGGTCTTTTGCTTAAGCTTTGCTCAGTGTGACAGTCTTCTTCCTGTTGCTTGGAAGATGTAAGTGTAATGGATTATTTAAAAAAGCTGCGGATCTCCAAGTGACTGCGGTGGCAGAAACACTGCAGGTCCCTGAGTGATGGTAGTGGGCAGCCGGTCCCAAGAGCAACCAATCCCAGAAAGGGACAGCGCATGAGACCACTAGGAGAGACAGATAGGTAGGCACGACACGAGATCACACCACAGGTCTCCAAAGGAGGCTTGTCCATGGCAGGGAGTCCTGTGGCAGGACAGAGACAGTGAGAGACAAGGATAGGTCTGCAGAGTGAGGTTGGCTATTTATTAAGTGGGTTATGGAGGGGGAAGGGGAGACCAGCAGAGAGGCAGAGAGAGAGAGAAAGAGAGGGGGGAGAGGAGAAACAGAAGGGGGAAGGGGAGAAGCGGGGAGACACAGAAGCTGCCTCTTTGAGAGGGAGGCGGAAAAGAGGAGGAACTCAGGCTTGAAGCAGAAGATCACCTTGCCTTAGCGGATGGGGGAGGGAGTGGGCGTGGCCTGTCTCTTAAAGAGACAGGACAGACCATTATAGTAGGACTCTCAGGTACTACTCCAGTACCACATCTGCCCATCTGCCTGTATACAGCCATGCTTTCCATCATGAAGCCAACTGATTAAATCTCTGAAACTATAAGTGAACTACCCTCAATTAAATATTTTCTTTATGAGAGCTGCTGTTATCTTAGTGTCTCTTCACAGTGATAGAAATCCTAACTGTGACATAGACAGAGCCCTTAGTGGTATGTTCTCAACTGGGAGTTTTCTATTTTTCTCTTATGGTTTCTGCACAATGTGTCCCATTTAAGAAATCTTTGTTTACAACAAGGTCATGAAGACATCTTTTTATATTCATTCCTAAAATGTTTATAATTTGGTATCTTATTTAAATGTAAAAATTATTCTAAACTATCTTCTAGTTATGCTGTGTATTATGTGATCAAGTTATATATTTTCCACTTGGATATCCAAGTGGTCCAGCATCACTTATAAGAAAAAAAAATCACATTTTCTTTCTAGAACTTTATGAACACACTTTTTATAAGTAAAGTGAACATTTACTCAACAAATATCATGTATTTACCATCATCTTTAAAATATGTTAAAATAGCATAATTAATCTACCAAAAATTCACAAATCCATTCTATCATACCTCAAAGGAAGAAACTGAAGTACAGAGGGGTTAACTAAGTACATGCATTTAGTTAACAAATAAAAAACAAAGCATGACTCAAAAATAACCAATCCTATCCCATATCCTGTATTCCCAATTCATGTAAATATACTGGTAGCTTCAGTTAGAACTCTGATGGCAATTCATATGAAAGGTTATTATCTACAGATAGTGTATAGGAATAGTGTGTAGGTAATTGATTAAATTAGTTTTGTTAGTTAAATGATGAACTATTAGGGATCTAGTTAAGTGGCTGAGGAGTAGCTTAGTCAGTATTGTAATGGCAACATGGACACAAGTTCCTGATTTTGGAATACCTGAACCCACATAAAAATTAGGATGTGGCAGTGCTTACCACCATGGGTGTGATAGACAAAGGAAGATGTCCAAGGTTATCAGCTAATTACCAAAGCCACATTGGTGAGATCCAAATTGAGTGAGAATTTCTCTGTCACAAAGAAGGTGGGGAGTGACTGAAGATGTTTAACTTTGACTTTTATTCTACACATGTACATGTACATACTTGTGTATTTCCCCTCACACTTACACATGAACATAGACAGATAAAAATTATATCCAAACACCATTCTTTTGTTAATTTTTTTATTACTTAAAAAAGTACCAATCCAAATTCCCACTCCTTCTCCTCCTCCCAGTCCCCTCCCTCTCCCTCCACAGACCTTCCCCCTACAACTCCAACCCTAAGGGAGTGCCATGCACCCCTCCCTGTGGAAAGTCCAAGGTCTTCCCTACTACATCTAGTTTGAGCAAGGTTTACATCCAAAGAGAATAAGATCGCATGAAGCCAATATATGCAAGCAGAGACACATCCCAGTGTCACTATCAGTGGCCCCTCAGTCTGCCCCAGCTGACAACCCCCTTCAGGGGGGCTTGGTTGTTTCTATGGTCGCTCACTCCCAGTCCAGTTGAGTTGGTGAGCTACCATTAGCTCAAGCAAACTATGTGGATGACCTCTTCATGGTCTTGAATTCCATTCTCACACACTATATTTTAAGAGGTTGTTAAAAGTGTTTATGAATCACCACTAAAAGTCATAAAATATTATGATAGCCAATATTGTGTATCAACTTGAGTGAACCAGAAATTAATTAAAACACATGATCCTAGGTGCTCCTATGAAGGATTTTCTTGTTATCAGATTATTTGAAGCGGGAAGTTCCACCTTAAACCCAGACAGCACCTTTTGTGCACTGCACAGATGAAAAGGAGATGGAAGAAGGAGACTGCGCTGTGCATTAAGCCTGCTTCCCTGACTCGGGCGCACCCACCCTGATGCTGAAGTTCTTTGCCCATACTAGAAGCAGATTATTTGGACCTTTGGCAAAGACTGAGCCAAGCTTTCCAAGAATAATCCAGTCTTATTTCCAGGTTGACTCTGATGAAACATTTAGCCTCAAATTCTGAGCAACTATTGAGTTTTTAGCTGTCTTGCATGAAAAAAGTTATTATTGGGCTATCTAGGCCACAACTTTCAAGCCAACATAATAAATTCCATCTATTTTGTGCCCTTACAGAACCATGGCTAATACATAATTTTATAAAATTAAGAAACAAAAATGCAACATGAAACTCACAAATGCAAAATAACATATGATAATATTTCAAAATGGCAGAGGCAATATAATAAACATTTTCAAGAATTATAATTGAGTATAAAAGATAAGTAACCCATGTGGTAATGTGTGGGAGGTGGGTTAACTTTATCTTTGTACCATAAGGAAACACTGTTTTATAATCAGTAGCTCTGCCACATATAACAATTTGTTTGATATCATTAGTAGGAAAGAACAAATATCTCTTTTAAAAAAATGAATCTTTCTGAGCATGAAAAAAAAAACTACTCATTTACCGAGAAGTATCATTTCTGTCGTCTGAGGATATATCAATTGTTTGACAAAGAAGTAGTGAGAAGTTTTTGATGAGGACTCAGACTGAAGTTAGTTTTTCTGGGTTTGGACTTTTGATTATACATTTTATAATCATAAGGTATGTATGCTTCTGATGTCTAATTGTTTAATCATAAGTGTAAAGAAAATCATAAAAAGCACTTGTACATAAACCCACTGGTTGCTATGGCTGTTTTATTTCATTTTTCTTCTAACAATTATATATTTACACTTAAACATGTAAACATGTACCTGTACATACATACATACATATTAATATGTAGGAAATAAAATTAGTATATGCAGTGTATATAGTTGTTGGACCTTCTCAATGTTATCTCATGAGAAATATAAAGGTCAAAAACAAGCCTGTAAAATAAGTATCTGATAACATATGCTGCTCCAATCTATTATTTGCATTATACTTTAGCTATTTGCTATTGAAATCCTATAAATGCTCAGATTTTAAACTCCTACACACTCACAACAGTATAGAATTCTTCTAAATATTAGTGATTTACAGAGTTTTCACATTTCCTTATAATGATAACAATAATATCTAAATTTTAAAAAAGAAATCCTAAGTTATAGACCAGAACATAATTTATTAGCCTGTAATGCCACATGAGGACTAATTATAATTCAGAAATACATATTCTTCTGGGACCAAGATTCCCAATATGGTGTCTCTGGTTTCATGGGGTGTATGAAACAGTAATGGCAGCCTTTGCACTATTTTTGGGATTTCAAAAGCCAGAATTTAAATCATGTTTTTATATAGAACAAAGCAAAATGCCAACGTGGCAGAAATAGCACAATGTGGCAATTGTGCAATGTGTTAACAGCAATACTCTCCATTATCTAAGAATCCAAGGGTGTGATTGGCTAATACATCATCATAATTACCTAAAAAAGGAAAAAAGATTAACTGCTACTTCATAAATGTAATGATTAGAAGACAAAATCTTCTGAAATATGAAGATGAGAATTTTTTATAAAAAAGTATCACTGATGATTAAAATGGAAATAAAAGCCTATGTTTCAAGCTATAGTTATTCATATGTCTTTAAACATAAGAACCATAAATTATGAGGTAAATACTGGTATTAGAAATGTTACTTGATGAGAAAAAATGTTATTGGAAATCATCAAATATTTTCAATTATAAGGTACAGCTTGATTAAGAGTTGATCAAATGTAGTATAGTTAACTTAAATGTGCTTGACAGTATCAGTGCTATTTGGGTTTTTATGACAATGACTTCATGAAAACCATGTCTTATATTTTGTAATTATTATACAAACTTATAAAGAATTATAAAGTTTCCAAGCAGTATAATATGGAGCTCGAGGATTCCTCCTGTTGGATTTTGCACATGTAGGTGCTGTCTGAACTCCACAGCATCACACAGTAGTTCCTTTCACTGCCTAGAATGAAAGAAGATATACACTCTAAAGTGAATGGAGACGCCTTGGAGGTCTCAGCCCTACACAAAGAATGACAGTTAACTAAGGAATGCCGACAGCAGGAGAAATAGTTTTCTTCAGGGAAGAGCATATCAGTTTGTTATCTAATACCAAATGGCAAGCCCTGAAAACATACATACAAGTAGCATACAGACTAAGCAGGCCTCACATATATTTGAGAATATATATATATATATATATACTATGTGAATATATACACATATACATATATTCATGTAACAACAAATAATGAAAAAAGAGGCCATCGATTTGGAAAAAGAGAAATAAATATTAAATGGCAGGTTTTGGAGGGAGGAAATGGAAGAGAGAAATGGTGAAATTATGCCAAAATCTTAAAAATAAAATTACAAACAAAGACTTGTCATCATCTGAGTCATTTTATTTCTAGTTTTTATTTGCAAATGAGAATACCTTATGTTTTCTAGTTGTCTAGTAAATACTGTTTCTCAAGTGAGAATATCTTATGTTTCTATAATATTAGAGCTCATGAAAATTGGTGTGTGTGTGTGTATGAGTGTGTGTGTGTGTGTGTATGCGTGTGTATGAGTGTGTGTGTGTGTGTGTGTTGAACTAAGAACCAAGAGAGCACAGGACACTTATTTAAAGTTACCAGGTACACAATATTTAAAACAGATATTGAAAAATTTGTCTTACTAGTGGCTTAGTAGATGTTCATCACTTGTTTGAGAAGATTTTCTTTCTAGAATGTTCCATTCAAAAAATAAGTTTGATTATTAAGTTGGTATGTATTTTTAACAACGATAACAACACAAAATATCATTTCAGGTAATTCCTTCACCTGTTAGAGACTTTTTTTTTATTAATATTCAATGCTCCTGATTTGTGTTCTACTGGAAAATACCTATAGCTTTAATTTTATTTTATCATTTATTTATTAATTTTATTTATTATTGCCCATAGTGACCAAAATCTCCTCCTTGAAGCAAAACATTACAGCTTTAAACGTGGAATGTTGCTAATCTATTAGGGTGGCACTAGTCCTATGATTGGCTTAGTTGTGAACAGTAAATTAGTTCAATGATTTTTAAGTTTTTCGAGAAGTTATATACATATTTTATAATATATATCAGTTATAGTTTTTGAATTCTTGTTATTATAAAGTTGTTACTAAATATTTAAACTTAGAGCTCTATATCATTTATTTGCAGGAACAGTGGTGCTGTATTTATAGATTATAGGCATTTGTGAATATTAAAAGGTGATTATTTTTGCACTAATGCAAGATGTAATGTAATGCTTTGGCATAAATAAATGAGATTTATGCAACCAACAATGTCAATTATGTGAGTATATTGATTTTACATGCATGATTTGGTACAAACTGATGTTTTGGAAATTTCTGATCATTTTGGGGGATGTGGAAATGATCAAGTTGAAGACTTGAAGACATTTTTAAAGTTTAAGGCTTGTTGACAAAAGCAGATGTGTCTTCTGTGTGGCATGGATCTCCTTAGCCACACTTGTCACTGGAAATGGAGAAATGTTCCAGTCTCAATGAGTTAGCAAACAGTGCTGACTGAACAGTATGAAACTCTCTGGAACCCAGTAGATCTCAGAATTTGTTTAATAAATATACCCTTGACACCTATACATGCAGGTTGTTATAAAATATTTTTAAAAATTAGGTTTCCAGTTCCATGTATCCATCCAAGTCCAGACTTGTACAGCCTGCAAATATTTTTATTTTTCTGTCATGAGGGACAGAGTTGGCGAACTAAACACGCAATTGACTTTTCTATATGAGGAGTAATACTTAAATCTCTGTGGCTGGCAACAGGGGCAAAACTCAACTGTAGGGCTGGGGATGAAGAATAAAAGCACACATACATACACATATACATGCATCTCCAACATGTCAGGATCTCACTTAAGGTGCTGATGAATGGCATTCCTTCAGTGGGTCAGAGAACTGAAGAGAAGGTGCGGAACAAGTGAACTACTGAACATCAGACAGACATGTGATGACTTTTCTGAGAGCCAAAGCTTACTTCTTCATTTTATTATTTTTAGTGTTGCTTGTTCTTCTCTATTCTGTTTTTCTGTTCTGTTCTATCCTGATGTTTCCCTTTTTTCTATCTTGATGTCTTCCTTCTATATCTTTCCTGGTTTTTCCTTCTACTGTGTCTTTATTTTTTTTTTCTCTTACAGCTTATATACTCCAGCACAATCTTTCACACAGTTTAAAGATTCCATTGTGGCTACATTCTATTTGTATGTGAATGACTAGAAAGAATGCAAGTAAAAACTGCATGTTTCCACATCACTTACATGATTAAGATTTTAGATATTACAGGTGAAGA
The DNA here is from genome assembly GCA_001685075.1 of Bramus lutescens. Lineage (NCBI taxonomy): Eukaryota > Metazoa > Chordata > Mammalia > Rodentia > Cricetidae > Bramus > Bramus lutescens. The sequence goes on along the minus strand of LOEQ01005974.1, from coordinate 119,575 downwards.
ACAAGATGTCCCAACGACTCACATACATTTATACCCAAGTGATTTGTCGCTGATTGTCAGAGTATAAGCAAACAAGGTATTTTTCTTAGTCAGGTCTTTTCCTGACAGACTGTATTTTGCAGTTACAAAGAAAGAATGAATCACTTTGTTACTTATCTCAAAAGATAATCTTATAAAAAATCTTAAAAGAATCACAAATCTAAACTTTTATATGTGAAAAACAGTTCTACTTTAAATCCTCAGGATGCATATCCTCTCAGAACCAGTTTTTATTATTATTATTTTTATTATTATTATCAGGAAACTGAGGGCAGAAGTGAGCATCATCTTTGATCTTCAACCCATTTAGCAAGAAAGATACATCTGCTAGCAGTAGCCAGGCTGCCATTGTTCTTGCTTTTTGACTACAGTGAATCCCTCACTCAACTATGTGCCTTTCTAAATTTCAAATTGTTGCCCAAGATTTTCTATCTCAAAGTCCTTAACGAAAACATCATAACCTAAACTTACCAACAATTCTACATGTCTAAATTCTTTCTAAGGGTGGTGGTTGAATCAGTAATCTGCTCCTAGCAGCAGTACTTGGAAAAATCAATCACTAATATTGTAAGAATCAGTAACTCTACCCAGTGATGGGATAGAAACCCCCTAAGAGTTTTCATACAACAAAAACATTATGAGCGATGTGGTGACCACAAGGACAACAATCAGAGCTCAGTTACAGCATTAGGTGCTCAGGACCTGTAGCCCTTGGTGCTTTGCCTCTCCACGGTTCACTAAAGCATAGCTTTGCCAATCACCCAGCCGTATTCCATCTGTTTCAATGGTACCCGTTGGTCCCCATGTATGGCCCCTGACACTTTTTCTTCTTTCAGCAGAGCAAAGAATTCAGAAACAAATCTTGTTGACTTTTAGACTATGTAACAGAGTAGTCTGCCATTCATGATTCTTAGTCACCAGCTAAACGGATATTCTAATTTTTATATATTCTAGTTGTTTTTCTTATTCTTCTCTGTCTACGGTTAAATTTTCTTACTCTGTCTCCCTTTGTAAAATATAAACACACAAACTGTAGTCAGAAGCTCTGTGGGGTTTTTTTTGAGGAAAAATACTGCTGTACTGCAGTTTACCTACTGTGTGTATATACCATATGAAGAAAAAAAGGACCTCATTTGATATGCAAATGTTGTTGGTGTCTGAGTAGTGCAATTATTGTTTCAGCCCCAGTAATAACTCTAAGTGTGCTAAGAAACATGAAAACAACTAAACAACTCTATGTATCTACCATTGTGTACTTAGCAGAAACACTAACTTTATGAGTTTACTGAATACAAGCTAATGACCAAGGATCAACTGTTTCATTTTATGAGTTAAGTAGTGTTTAATAGACTTGCATTTCTATTACTATGATTAATTATGGTTCTATAATAAGAACATTATCATAAGTGTATATGAGTAATCTAATTAGATAATAGTCCATGTTTTCTGGAACATATTTAAGAAATATGAGCTGTTGGTAACAGACAATCAGAGAAATGCTAATAATGTGTGTACACTTTGACCTGGGTCTTTGGAAAAAATGGCATTGTCACTCTAGGCAGCATAAGATAAAGAATCTTTTAGCAAATGAAATGAAAGATATCACTACAATTATTAAATTCAACTTTCACATTTGCTTTTGTGGATACAACATACACTCTGTGTTTTCAAGGACTACTTGCTAAATAAAATAGGTGCATATTACTAGTGCACAATACACTGCCTTGAAGAAAAAATAGTTATTTAATAGCTCCATTTCTCACATAATTACGTTGTTGTGGCGAGAGCATTTAAAATACAAATCTCAGCAACTGTAAAATTCAGTGTTAAATATGTTTGCTATGTTATGCAATGGGTCTTTAGAATATACTGGTCCTTTCCAACTGGAACATTCCATGATGGAAACAGTCCTGACTGTACTTCTTTTGTACTTTTCATTAGGACATATAGCAAGAGGATAAATTATTCAGCATGGCTAGTAATTTGGAGCTACATCATATTGGTGTCTTAAAAGATTTGAATTTATTCAATATGCTCACAGGAACAAAGTAAAAATTTTTTGGACAAGAAATGTCAGGATTGTCTTTAAACTTTGGTATCTTTGTTAATTATGAAATAAACTGTGAAAGGTTTCAAAGTAGGGAAGTCTATTTCAGAACTTTATCAAGGACACACCTCCTACTCCTTTTCAAGCAGTCCATCTACTGGGGACGAAGTGTGCAAATATGTGAGCCTATGGGGAGCATTCTCATTCAAACCACCACATTATACTCCCTGTCCCATAGGCTTGTAGTCATATCATAGTGCAAAATGCATTTAGTCTAATTTCAAATGTCCCCATAATCTATCCCAGTCTCAACACTTTAAAAAAATCCAAAATCTCATCTGAGGCTCAAGCAATCTCTTAACTATATACTCCTATAAAATCAAAATCAAAATGTAGATTACATTCTACCAACATAAAATGACACATTGCCATTCTAAAATGGAGGAAAAAGAGCATAAGTAGAAAATACTGGACCAAAGCAAGGTACAAACCCAGGAGTGCAAACTTTAAATTCTGCACCTCCATGACTGATGTCAAAACACTCCAGATCTCCAACTCTTTTCGGCTATATTTACAGCCACAGGCTTCCCTCTCTGTCACTTTCCACTACCTGCTATCAGCTCATTTAGGTAGGTATCCAAGCACTCTGTCATTTCCAGCGTCTCTAACACAATCTAAGCTTCTCCTTCACAGCCTAACTCTATGGTCTTACTCTCATTAGGCCTATTAGCCAACTTACCCACAATATATCAATGATGGTGCGATATTATTCGAGAAGGGACCTATCAAGGCCATCACACCCCCACCGTACAAAAAGGTCTATGCTACAGAATAATTTTATTCATTATCTCTGAAGTGTTTTTCTTCACAGGATTCTTCTGAGCATTCTACCACTCAATCCTTTTCCCAACACATGACCTAGGAGGCTGCTGGCCACCAATAGGAATTACCCCACTTAACCCACTAGAAGTACCCCTCCTTAACACATCAGTCCTGTTAGCATCAGGTGTGTCTATCACCTGAGCCCACCATAGCCTAATAGAAGGAAAATGAATCAACATAAACCAAGCCCTCTTTATTACAATTATATTAGGAATTTACTTTACCATCTTACAAGCCTCAGAATATTTTGAAACCTCATTCTCTATCTCAGATGGTATTTACGGATCTACATTTTTTTTATGGCAACAGGCTTCCATGGTCTTCATGTAATTATTGGATCTACCTTCCTCATCATCTGCCTTCTTCGACAATTAAAATTTCACTTCACATCCTAACACCACTTTGGCTTCGAAGCAACAGCATGATATTGACATTTTGTAGACATAGTATGACTATTACTTTATGTATTTATCTATTGATGAGGATCATACTTTCTTAGTATAACCAGTACATCTGACTTCCAATCAGCTAGCTCTAGTGAACTCTAGAAGAAAGTAATAAATATAATATTTATTTTACTAATCAACGTTACTCTATTCATAACCCTAATCTTCGTGGCCTTCTGACTACCTTACTTAAATACATATACAGAAAAAGCCCACCCATATGAATGCAGATTTGACCCCATAAGCTCAGCCCGACTACCCTTTTCCATAAAATTTTTTCTAGTAGCTATCACCTTCCTACTCTTTGAACTTGAAATTGCATTACTTCTACCCCTGCCATGAGCCATACAATTCCCCAACATAAACTTGCCAACCACCATCACATTTATCCTAATTACTACCCTAGCCTTAGGCCTCGCCTACCAGTGAACACAAAAAGGCCTAGAATGAACAGAATAACTGGTAATTAGTTTAATTAAAATTAATGATTTCGACTCATTAGATTATGATAAATATCATAATTACCAAAAGTGACACCTGCAGTATTTAACATCACCCTAGCCTTTATTTTCTCATTCCTGGGAACTCTCATATTCCGATCACATCTTATGTTGACTCTCCTATGCTTAGAAGGAATAATACTCTCCCTATTCATTCTAGCTACAATTACACCCCTAAGCACATACTCAATAACTATATTTCCAATCCCCATCGTAATTCTAGTATTTGCTACCTGTGAAGCGGCCGTAGGCTTAGTCTTACTAGCGAAAATCTCAAATACCTACGGCTCTGATTTCGTATAAAACCTAAACTTACTACAATGCTAAAAATTATTTTCCCATCATTTATACTACTACCCCTAACTTGACTTTCCAGTAATAAAAGTTTGAATCAATGTAACAACCTACAGCCTTCTAATTAACCTTATCTCTCTCAGCCTCTTATGACAAAACGAAAACAGTTTAAATTTCTCTATCATATTTTCCGCAGACCCCTTATCTGCTTCGCTCTTAGTCCTTACAACCTGGCTTCTTCCATTCATGCTCCTAGCCAGTCAAAATCATATCAAAAAAGAATCTGAAAATAACAAGAAACTACACATGTCTTTACTAGTCTCCCTTCAAGTCCTACTTATCATAACAGTCTCCGCAAATGAACCCATTATATTCTATATCCTATTCGAAGCCACCCTTATCCCCACCCTCATTATTATCACATGATGAGGGAACCAAGCAGAACGACTAAATGCAGGAATCTACTTCTCATTCTACACTTTAGTAGGATCCACACCTCTATTAATTGCCCTAATCTATATCCAAACCCTAACAGGAACACGAAACTTCATTCTTATATCACTAAGTTGTTCATCAGTTAACCAAACATGGTCTAACAACATCTTAGGACTGTCCTGCATAATAGCCTTTATGATCAAAATATCCCTATGTGGCATCCATTTATGACTTCCAAAAGCCCATGTAGAAGCCCCTATCGCAGGATCTATAATTCTGGCAGCAACCCTGCTAAAACTAGGGGGATATGGTATGATACGAATTTCCATAATCCTTGACCCAGTAACTAAGTCTATAGCCTATCTATTTATTCTCTTATCACTATGAGGAATAATTATAACGAGCTCTATCTGCCTTCGACAAACAGACCTAAAATCACTCATCGCTTACTCCTCAGTAAGCCATATGGCCCTGGTTATCTCAGCCATTATAATCCAAACCCCATGAAGCTTTATAGGAGCTACAGCACTAAAAATTGCCCATGGCCTTACATCTTCCCTCCTATTCTGCCTAGCTAACACAAACTACGGACGAATTCATAGACGAACAATAATTACAGCCCGAGGGCTGCAAACAGTATTCCCCCTAATAGCTACGTGATGAATTATAGCAAGCTTGGCCAACCTTGCCCTCCCACCAACAATTAACCTGATTGGAGAACTAATAATCACAATCTCACTAGTCTCTTGATCCAACCCATCAATTATTCTCCTAGGGGCTAACATTCTTATTACTTCCTTGTACTCCATTTATATAATCGTCACCACTCAAAGAGGTAAACTAACCAGCCATATAAATAACCTCCAACCCTCGCACACACGAGAACTAACACTAAAAGCCTTTCGTATTCTACCACTAATCCTACTCACAATCAATCAACCCTAAACTAATTATAGGGCCCACACTAGGTTAATATAGTTTAAAAAAAATACCAGACTGTGAATCTGAAGATAGGATATAAACCTCCTTATTTACCAAGAAAGCATGCAAGTGCTGCTAACTCATGTCCCCATGTTTAAACATATGGCTTTCTTACTTTTATAGGATAGAAGTGATTCGTTGGTCTTAGGAACCAAAAACTTGGTGCAATGCCAAATGAAAGTAATAAGCACGATTACATCCTCTATTTTCCTTATCCTTATACTCCTAGTATTTCCAATGATCATCTTGCTTACCAACACAACAAAATAGATTACTTTTCCTACCTATATAATCTCCTGTATTAAATACGCATTTTTATTAGCCTAATCCCACTATCCCCTTTTTTCAATTCTAATACAGAACTAATAATTATCAACTGACATTGAGTCACCATTGGGTCTACAAAACTATCATTAAGCCTAAAATTTGATTTTTTTTCAATTGCTTTTTTACCTGCAGCCTTATTTGTCACATGATCAATCATAGAATTCTCCATATGATACATATACTCAGATCCAAACCTAGACCGATTCATCAAATACATACTAATATTTTTAATTACCATAATTATCCTAACCTCTGCTAACAATCTATTCCAACTTTTTATTTGTTGGGAAGGTGTCAGGATCGTGTTATTCTTACTAATTGGATGATGGTATGGCCGAGCTGTTGCAAACACAGCAGCCCTACAAGCCATCTTACATAACCTCATTGGTGACATTGGGTTTATCCTAGCAATAGCCTGATTCCGCACAAAGACTAACTCATGAAAACTACAACAAATCTTCATCACAGACAACCCCAACATTATTCCTCTTTCAGGAATCCTTATTGCAGCCACAGGAAAATCAGCTCAATTTGGCCTACATCCATGACTGCCTTCTGCCATAGAGGGCCCAACCCCCGTTCCAGCACTTCTCCACTCAAGCACTATAGTGGTAGCAGGGGTATTTCTACTAATCCGATTCCACCCACTCATCTCTAACAACAGTACTATCTTAACGGACATACTATGCTTAGGCGCAATCACTACCCTATTCACAGCAATCTGCGCACTTACCCAAAATGACATTAAAAAGATCGTAGCGTTCTCAACCTCAAGCCAATTAGGCCTCCTAATAGTTACTCTAGGCATTAACCAACCCACGTAGCCTTTCTCCATATCTGCATGCACGCATTTTTTAAAGCCATGCTATTTTTATGCTCTGGGTCCATCATCCATCCACAGCCATAATGACGAGCAAGACAATCGAAAAACAGGAGGTCTAGCAAAAGCTATACCATTTAAATCCTCATGCCTAATAACTGGCAGCCTAGCTCTAACACACCTTCATGAAATGGCCTCTCCAGGCCTCCACGCAGGGACTGTCTTGCTAAGTTCTTCCTTAACTGTGGAGGAAGATTCTATAACTCCCTTCTGGTATCTTTCTTGACTCTAAAGCCAGAATCTTGTGGCCAAAGCTGCCAAGTTTTTCTGCTTGTCAGGACTGAAACTTTGGCCCCTCCTTGACTTTGATTTGCATAAGCTTTCCATTGTTGAAGGTTTCCTTTGAGCCTTATGTTTTCCTTCCTTTTCACAAGTTGGAAGCTTAGCTGGGTGGGGCCCTGTCCTGAGGGCACACTTCCCTTATTCCATTTTTCTTTTTATCTTTCAAATTAATGCACCTTGGGCAATTGCATTAATCTGAAGCTTTGCTTAACTTCCCCAATACAGGTTTTCAAATACTTTTTAAACCTTGACCATAATACATATTCCTTTTTTATTANATATATATATATACATTTAGATTAGTTTCTCAAGGAGCTGATTTAGTCAAAAAGGATAAGACTTCTGCTTTAAATTCTGTGTTACTTATGGCCATATGAATTAGCTCTTTTTATAAATTTATTTTTTAATTAATTTTTATTTCAAGCAAAGGTCTCCCTCTCAGCACTCCTCCAGCACCCCTTGCCTGTCCCCCAGCCCACCTCCCATCCACTCTACCCAACAGGTAAGGGCTCTTACTGGGAATCAACACAGTTTGGCACATTAAGTAGGGGCAAGGCCAAGCTCATCCCCTCTGCATTAAGTTTGAGCATGGCATCCCCTCATAGGGAATGGACTATAACAAGCTAGTTCGTGCACCAGAAATAGATCCTGGTCCTACTGCCAGGGTTCCCTCAGATAGATCAAACTTGACAACTGTCTCCCACATACCTAGGGCATAGTTTAGGCCCATGAAGGCTCACCAGCTGTCCATGTTGGGTTCATGAGTTTCCACGAGCTTGGTTCAGCTGTCTATATAGATTTCTCCAACATGATCTTGATCTCACTTGTTCATGTAGTCCCTCCTCGCTCTCTTTGACTGGATTCCTGGAGTTTGGCCTGGTGCTTGATTATGGATCTCTGCATCTGGTTCCATCAATTACTGGAACAAAGCTCTAGCTTCTCTGGAGCTGTGGATTGTAGTCTGGTTATCCTTTGCTTTATAACTAATATCCACTTATGAGTGAATAATACTGTATTTTTCTTTCTTAGTGTGGGTTACCTCATTCAGGATTGTTTTTTCTACTTCCCATCCATTTGCCTGCAAATTCCATGATGTCATTGTTGTATACAGTTGAATTATACTCCATTATTTAAATGTATCACATTTTATTTATCCATTCTTTAGTTGCAGGGCATCTAGGTTGTTACCAGGCTCTGACTACTATGGAAAATGCTGCTATGAATATTGTTGAGCAAGTGTTTTTGAGGTTTGACTGAGTATCCTTTAGGTATATGCTAGTACACAAGTGATATCACTGTGTCTTGACATAGACTGATGCTCAATTTTCTGAGAAACTGCCATGCTAATTTCCAGAACGACTGCACAAGTTTACACTACCACCAGGAATGGAGGGGTGTTTCTCTGACTCCAAATCCTCTCCAACATAAACTGTCCTCAGTAATTTTGATCTCAGCCATTCTGATAGGTATAAGATGATATCTCAGAGTCTTTTGATTTTCATTTCCCTGATGATTAAGGATATTGAGCAATTTCTTAAATGTCTTTTGACCATTTGAGTTTTTTCTGTTGAGAATTCTTTGTTTAGCTCTTTATTCCATTATTAATTGGATTATTTGGTATTCTGTTGTCTAGTTTCTTAAGTTCTTTATGTAGTTTGGATACCAGTCCTCTATCAGATATGAGGTTAAACATATTTTCTTATTCTGCAGACTGTCATTTTGTCTTCTTTACTGTGTCCTTTTCAGTTTCATGAGGTCTCATTTATTGATTGTTGCTCTCAGTATCTGATCTACTGGTGTTCTATTTAGGAAATTGTCTTCTGTGCCAATGAGTACAAGGTTACTTCCCACTTTCTCTTCTATCAGGTTTAATGTAATTGGTTATATGTTGAGCTCCTTGATCCACTTTGACTTGAGTTTTGTGCAAAGCAATACATAAGGATCCATTTGCAGTCTTCTGGTGTGGGAGGATTGTCTGTATTCTGTCAATAATGTTTTAAATAAATGCTGATTGGCCAGGCAGGAAGTATCAGCAGGTCAGCCGACAGGAAGTAGAGGTGGGGTGATGAGAACAGGAGAATTCTGGGAAGAAGGATGCTCTTCGCCCATTCCTGTCCAGATCACCGAAGAAGAAGGATGTGATCTGCCTCATTGAGAAAGGTACCAAGCCATGTGGTAACATAGATAAGAATAACGGGTTAATATAAGCTACAAGAGCTAATAAGAAGACTGAGCTAATGGGTCGATCAGTTTATAACCTAATGTAGACTCTCCGTTTGATTTTCTGTGGGGGCTTACCAGCCATGGGAACTGGGCAGGATATAAACCCTAACAAGCAGGCCCTCCTGTTACAGTCTTCTACATGTTGACATCCAGTTATGTCAGCACCATCTGTTAAGGAAGTTTTCCTTTTCCCATTGTATCTTTTTGGCTTCTTTTTCAAAAATAAGATATTCATATGTGTGTGGATTAATGTCAGGTTCTTCAATTTTACTCCATTGATCCACATGTCTATTTTTATGCTGATACCAAGTTGGTTTTTTTACTATAGCTCCATAATTGAACTTGAACTCAGGGGTGGTGATCCCTCAAGAAGTTCCTTTTATTGTGTAGGATTGTTTTAGCTATGCTGGTTTTTTCCCCCATATGATGTTGAGTAATATCCTTTAAAGGTCTGTGAAGAATTGTGTTGGGATTTTCATGGGATGTATGTTGATGAATCTGTAGATTGTTTTTGGTAAGAGTGCCATTTGTACTATGTTGATCCTACCTATCTGAGAGCATGGGAAATCTTTCTATTATCTGATGTCTTCTTCAATTTCATTCTTCAAAGACTTAAAGTTCTTTTCATACAGGATTTTTACTTGTTTGATTAGAGTTACCCCAAGATATTTTATATTTATTGTTATTGTAGAGGGTGATGTTTCTCTGATTTTTTTAAGACCAGTTTATCAGTTGTGTATAGGAGGGCTACTGGGATTTTTTGAGTTAATCTTGTATCCTACCACATTCGTAAAGATGTTTATCAGCAGTAGGAGTTCCCAGCTAGAGTTTTTGGGGTCATTTATATATTCTATCATATCTGCAAAACGTGATAGTTTGGCTTTTTCCCTTCAGATTTGTATTCTCTTGATCTATGTTGTCTTATTGCTCTTGTTAGGACTTTGAGTACAATATTGAATAGATATGGAGGGAATGGATAGACTTGTTCATGATTTTAGTGGAATCACTTTGAGTTTCTTTCCATTTTATTTGATGTTGGGTGTTGGCTTGCTCTAAATTGCTTTCATTATGTTTCAGTATGTTCCTCGCATTCCTGCTCTCTCCAGGACCTTTAAAATAAATGGGTGTTGGATTTTGTCAAAGACTTTTTCAGCATCTAAAGAGATGATCATGTGTTTTTTTTTTCTTTCAGTTTCTTTATATGGTGGATTATATTGACAAATGTTCATATGTTGAACCAACCCTGTATCTCTGGGATGAAATCTACTTGGTCATGGTAGATGATTTTTTTGATGTGTTCTTAGATTTGGTTTGTCAGTATTTTATTGAGAATTTTCACATCAATATTCATGAGGGCGATTTGTATGTAGCTCTCTATCTTTGTTGCATCTTTGTGTGGTTTGGGTATCAGGGTAACTGTAACCTCATAAAAAGAGTTTGTCAATGTTTCTTCTCTGTCTATTGTGTGGAACAATTTGAGAAGTATTGGTCTTAGCTCTTCTTTGAAAATATTGTCTAATTCTGTTCTGAAGCCATCTGGTCCTGGACTTTTATTTGGTTGGGATACTTTTAATGACTGATTTTATTTCCTTAGTGGTTATAGGTCTATTTAAATTGTTTATGTGGCCTTGATTTAATTTTGGTATGTGGTAACTATCCAGAAAATTGTTTATTTCTTTAATTTTTTCCAATTTTGTGGAGTACAGTTTTTAAAAGTACTTGATTATTCTCTAGAATCTGATGATTTACTTATTGTCTGTTCTTAGGCTTGCCCCCTTTTTCATTTTTGATTTTGCTAATTTGAATAATCTCTCTCTGCCTTTGGTAAGTTTGGATAAGGGTTTATCTGTCTTGTTGATTTTATTGAAGAACCAGCTCTTTGTTTCATTGATTCATTGTATTGTTCTCATTGTTTCTATTTTATTGATTTTTAGTACTCAATTTGATTATTTCCTGGCATCTACTACTCTTGGGTGAGTTTGCTTCTTTTTGTTTTAGAGCTTTCAGGTGTTCTCTTAATTTGCTAGTATGGGACTTCTCCAATTTCTTTAGGTAGGTGTTTAGTGCTGTTTAATAGTATCTCATAAGTATGGGTATGCTGTATATTCATTTTTCTTGAGTTCTAAGAAATCCTTAATGTTTTTCTTTATTGCTCTTTGACTCAGGGGTGATTCAGGTGGGCATTATCTAGCTTCTATGAGTTTGTAGTCTTTTTGGAATTTGCATTGTTGTTGAAATCTATCTTTAAGCCATGGTGATCTGATAAGATATAGGGGATTATTCCAGTTTTTTTGAATCTAGGGAAGTTTGCTTTGCTACTGAGTATGTGACCAATTTTAGAGAAGGTTCCATGAGGTGCTAAGAAGAAAAAGGTATGTTCTTTTATGTTTGTGTGGAATATTCTACAGATGTCTACTAAGTTCATTTGAGTCATAATATCTGTTAGTTTCTTTACTTCTTTGTTAAGTTTCTTTGTGGGAGACCTGTCCAGTGGTAAGAGTGGAGTGGTAAAGTCCCCAGTATTAGTGAGTGGGGCTTGATGTGTGATTTAAGCTTTAGTAATGTTTCTTTTACAAACGTGGGTGTCCTTGTAATTGAGTCACAGCTGTTCAGAATTGAGATTTTATTTTGGTGGATTTTTTTTCTGTTATGAATGTGAAATGGCCTTCTTCAACTCCTTTGATTACTTTTAGTTTGAAGTCTATTTTTCTGGATATTAGGATAGCTACATCAGTTTGTTTCTTAGACCAATTTGATTGGAAAATCCTTTCCCAATCCTTTACTCTAAGGTAATGTCTGTCTTTGAAGTAGAGGTGTGTTCAATTTTTGTATCCATTATGTTAGTCTGTGTCTTTTTGTTGGCAAATTGAGTACATTGATATTAACGGATATTAGTGACCAGTGATTGCTTGTTTCTGTTATTTTTGCTTAAACTGTTGTTGGTATTGTGTGTTTTTTCCCCTTCTTTGGAATTTATTGGTGTGGGATTATCTATTGCCTGTGTTTTTGAAGATGTAGCTAATTTCTTTGGGTACATCCAGTACTTTCTGTAGGGCTGAATTTGTGAATAGGTATTGTTTAAATCTAGTTTTGTCTTGGAATATCTTGTTATCTATCAATAGTGACTGATAGCTTTGCTGGGTTTAGTAGGCTTAGCTGGCATCCATGGTCTCTTAGTGTATTATGACACCTGTCCAGAACCTTCTGGCTTTCATTGTTTCCATTGAGTAATTAGGTGTAGTTCTCTAATGGGTCCACCTTTATATGCTACTTGGCTATTTTTTTTTGCAGATCTTAATATTGTTTTTTTTTTCTATATGTTTAGTGTTTTGATTATTATGTGGTGAAGGAATATTTTTTGGTCTAGTTTATTTGCTGTTCTGTAGGCTTCTTGTACTTTCATAGGTATATCTTTTCTATAATTCTGTTGTATATATTTTCTATGCCTTTGAACTGGACTTCTTCTCCTTCTTCTATTCCTATTATTCTTAGGTTTTGTCTTCTCTTGGTATCCCAGATTTCCTGGATATTCTGTGTTAAGAATTTGTTGGATTTAACATTTTCTTTAACCTATGAATATATTTTCTCTATTGTATTTTCAACACCTGAGACTTTCTCTTCCATCTCTTGTATTCTGTTGTTTGCTTTCTCTTGGTTTTCTTTCAAGGCCTTGTTGATTTCTTCCAATATTTTTGTCTTTTCCTTCACTTCTTTAAGGGAATTTTTATTTCCTATTTAAGGACTTCAGTATCTTCATGAAATTATTCTTAAAGTAACTTTCTTCTGCTTCATCTGCATTGGGATATTCAGGTCTTGCTGTTGTAGAATCTCTAGGTTCTGGTGGTGCCTGATTTAGGGCTAGTTTTAGGTAAATCAGTCACTAGAAAATTACAAATCTGCCAGTGTTTACCAAGGCCAATTATTTATCTAAACAGTGATGCCTCTTTAGCTTTAAAATTAGATTTGTAGTATAAATTATCTGTAAAAAATGATGGACTTTACTGTGACATTTTCATGCATGTATATAATGTTCTTTGATCATATCTGTCAGCCTTTTCCTTCTTTTGCTTCATCTTCTACTGGTCTGCCATTTATTCTGAAATAGTCCAAATTCCATTTCCTGTCTTTTCCTTAACACTAAATCCTGTGATTAACTTTATCTCTTCTGACAATTGTTATTACAAGACAGTCATGAGATTTTATTTTATTTGTTTATTTATTTTTTGTTCTTTTCGAGAAAGGGTTTCTCTGTAGCTTTGGAGCTTGTCCTGGAACTTGGTGGTGATTATGGATTTCTATCATAGACTCTGCTGCAAGAAAGAAGCGTCTTTTGTGAGACACAAGAGCATACTCATCTAAAAGCATAAGGATAAATATTTAGAATGAGGCCAGCAGTTAGTCTGGTTTAAGAAAGTAGTATTACTAGTAGTAATTCTCCTTTAGTGTTCAATATCTCACCAGTTACAAGTTTCTACAATTGGCCAAATATAGAGATCAACTAACTATGTTGTAAATAACAACCAAACCTGTTGACACATCTATAAAACAAACACTACACATACAACTCAGAAACACTGGGAAAGGGATCAGAACTTTGTAAGAGCTAAAGGACAAGGATATGCTACAAGACAGTGTATGATAGGTAGTTGAACATGTGAAATCGCAATGAGAGAGTCACCTAAACAAGACCCAAACAATAATAACACCAATTAACAAGCCACTATGGATGAGGGTGGGGATCTTACAAGATCCAAGCCCTAGCCAAAGAACTAAGGACAATTAATGACTGCTATGAGCAGGGAATTTAATCTTCTAAAGGGATAAGATTTCTGTTAGGTTATCCAACACAATCCCAAGTTGTCATCAATTAACACATTCTCTCTCTCTCTCTCTCTCTCTCTCTCTCTATCACACACACACACACACACAAGAGCAACACTAAATAGACTCAGCAGGATACAGACACACACTCCCACACATAGACACAAACAGGAATAACAGTTAAAGAAGTCTTAAATTGGAAAGGGAGTAGGGAAGACTAAAGAGGCATCAGAGTAGGGAGAGAGAGTAGTTAAAGTGATGTAAATACAGTTCTCACACATGAAAGTCTAGATAAAATAAATACACTTTGAATTTGGAGAGATGGCTCAATGTATTAGAACACTTACTGATCAGTTTAGTTCTGAGTAGCTGACAACTGTCTTATGGATCCATTTCTGGTGGCCACCTACACTCATATGCACATACCTACATGCAGACACACACCTACACATAGAACTAATAATTAAATCTTTTTAAAAGTTAATAGTGTGACAATCATGCAAAACAAAAATTTCTCTGCATTGCACAACCAATGGAGAGAAGAAAAAGTAAAATATTGGAGCAAAACCACATTATTATATCACAAATATCATAATAAACAAATTCCTATTATGAGCATCTTATGTGCTTATGATGTCTAATTTAAAAAGAAGTATTTGTAATATTTCCAATAATAATATGCTTGAATTAATATTGCCTTTATGTCAGTTAGAAAATAATTTGAAACTGCTGTCCATAATACAAATACAGTCTTTTAATAGTGTAGCAAAAAGACTGCTAGTTTGTTTCTGGCTGCTTAGCCTTGAAATAATCACACAGAAACTATTAATTAAATCACTACTTCGTCCATTAGCTCTAGCTTCTTATTGGCTAACTCCTAAATATTAATTTAACCCATTTCTATTAATCTGTGTATCACCACGTGGCTGTGGTTTACCAGCTAAATTTCCCAGTGTATGTCTCTGGTGGGCTACATGGCTTCTCCCTTACTCTGCCCTTCTTTCTCCCAACATGCTGTTTAGTGTTTCCTGCCTACCTAAGTTCTGCCCTGCTATAGATCCAAAGCAGTTTCTGTATTCCTTAATGGTAATCCCAGTATACAGAGGGGACTCCCTTATCATAATAGTATAAGTTATTCATTTTCTTTGTCATATATTGACATAAAATTTTTCTCATAGGAGAGGTAGGTATAGTTGGAGAAAAGCAAATCAAATGAAAAGAGGAATGATTATGCCTCATGCATAAGATTTATATTTACTTGCCCAGATTGCAGTGTTGAAAAGCATAGCTAGGCCAAACATATGATAGAGAAAGAAAATGAGCAATTCGTTCCACACCAGTGCTTTCTATAAGTTGCCCAAGTCATCAGAGAATCAATGTATAGAACTTAACTTCATGAAATTGAAACTTAAGACCATGTTTTTAAATCTGAACCTGCTTTGAAGTTTCAGTCTTCCAGCCTCAAACCTATCTATCTCCTCTGTACTTCAAGAAAAATCAAAGTGGTAAAAATATAAAATGGATACTCAATGTTCCCTAAAAGGGTGTTATTTACAGGGAATATGCTATTTTCATTTTCAACTGATAATTTAATGACAATGACTCCTAACATTTAAAATTTTTGATGATAATATAAACTTGATTATATCATATGATGCATTTTTGATTGACAATATAAGAATTGGCACTTATCCATAATTTTAGCAATGTGATTTGTTTTAAATCTTTGTTAATGTTAAATTTTACACTAATAAAATTACCATTTTATCACTTAAAAAAATCAATCCAAATTCCCACTCCCTCCCCTCTTCCCACTCCCCCCACACATCCTCCCACCCCTCCCATCTCCAAACATAAGAGAGGGCAAGGCACCCTGCCCTGTGGCAAGTCCAAGACCCTCCCTGCTACATCTTGGTTGAGTAAGGTTTACATCTAAAGAGAATAGGGTCCCAAGAAAACCAGTGCATGCAGTAGAGACAAATCCAAGTGCCACTTTCAGTGGCCCCTCTGTCTGCCTCAACTATCAACCACATTCAGAGGTGATGTAGGTGGGTCTATTTTCTATGTGTTGCTTTCATTGGTTTATTAATAAAGAAACTGCTTGGCCTGATAGGTCAGAACATAGAATAGCAGTAACTTCAGTGAAGCTCTGTCCATTTCTTCCGCACAACTTCATCAGCATCCTGTGCTCCACAAACTAAAGTCTAAGGTTATTTGTGTATAACTAATGGTGTACTGTGCATTTTGCTTCATTGCACAATGAGCTTCAATCTTCCAGTATTTGCATTTCTTTGACTGAAGTCTTTATTAAGTCCCTGGAGTCTGCTTAAGACCTGTGCTACAGCTTTCAGTATCATGACTTAACACTCATCTCAACCAATGATCAAAGAGACTCAGTGTGTAGATACTGGAGCCCCACGCAGATAACTTAGGTCTGTAGTGTGTAGGTTTCTGAGTTTCCTTGTGGAAATAAGCAAATTAATAATTAGTATGTCTCTCATCTTAATTGTCTCTCATCTTTCCAATATCTTCTTCTTAGCTCTTACATGCATATTTTATTCGTTACTTATAAAAAATTATATTTTCAACTTTTGCTTAACCACTCTTTCCTAAGGAACTAAAGCACCTGGTATGAACTTTTGCTTCTAGATTTCTGCCTAACCAGCTACTGTACCTGCTCTTTTATTTCTTTATTTAAAGACTTAACTTGAGCAAAAGTTCAGTACCATGGATTTATGCACTCTCTTCATCCTATGACTTTGCAGCATTCAGTTCCTCCAAATGGAATGATAATATGCAACCCCCTATTGCTTTTGTGCATGTGAACAAAAGAACATAGAGAGAGATAGACAGACAGAAATAGAAGTACACAGAGAGATATACAGAGAGTAGGTTAGAGAGATAAATGTATATAGTATCTGTAATTCCTTTAGCCACCCATAAGGCTGCACTTCTGGGTTCGGAGGCCAGCATACATATCCCAGGTGCACATGCGTGAGTTGCCTGCTATCTGCGTCACCGTCACCAGCATTTGACATAGAAGCCTCCATGCACAGGCGCAGGGCGTAGCAGCGTCTGAAGTAGATGTGTAGACACATCTTTCCCATCATGCGCATGTGCTGGGAAACCTTTAAAAGCTAAAGGCGCCATTCCCACTTCCTCTTTCACCCCCTCTGTTCACCGTTTTTCCCACATGCCCGTTCACACAGATCTTTTAATAAACTTATACACATGGGTTTGTTTGTGTCTTGTGCTCTCTCCCCATCTCCGCAGAACATTAGTATCTATTCATACAAACTCTAGAGGAGGATGCTGGATGTCCTGCCATGTTCTTATTGCTTCTAGACAGTGTCCCTCATTGAATATGAAGGTAGTCTTGCAGTCAAAAAGGTCAAGTGGCCCTCCTGTTTCTAACTGCTCATCACCTGGGTTAAAAGTGTACATCATTCTATCCTAATCTTATATTGGTTCTGTGATTCAAATTCAGATCTTTTATTTGTACAGTAAGCTGTCTTATCCACTGAACTATCTTCTCAGGTTGAGAATGCTCATTTTAGAACAACTGAGAAATTCTTGCACATCCTTATTCTTTCTTTAAAGCTGACACATCACATCAGAGAAGTCTCATGATACCATAAGTAGTTCTTCTATTATGATTCATATTTATTTCCCCTGATGATTATTCTGGTGATTATAAGACACCCAACTGTCTTCCCATTAAAATTCAGGCATTGTGGTGACATAAAATGGATCAGTCCATGTCTATATTTTCAGTGCACAGAACAGGCAGTTTGTAAACCTGTCAAATGAGTGGCTGAAGCATGTCTTTGTTTTTTTTAATAGATTATTAATTATAAACAATGACTTTTTATAGATAGTTAGTGGCTCATAAATTGATGAGAATCTTTATTTTCTGACTCCAATGTTATGTTATGATTAAAGTTTTGATGTGGTCTAAAGGTTTTTCACTATCTATGTTAAAAATACCACAATGCTGAATACAGCTCTACAGTATTTACTTAGAGAGTAACTTCATTAGTTTGATTAGAATTTGGGAAGCATTTAGTAACAACTTCTATACTGCTGTAGAGAAATGTAGGTCACAATAACATACTGACATTATATTCTACTATATTTACAATTTTATTGCGTTTTAGTGAAAGGAAAAATCACCCTGATGTAGTGATTGGGGAGAAGGCCTGCTTTTCGTCCGGCCCAGCTCCCGCACGGCTAGCTCATACCC
>LOEQ01005974.1:45320-57209 GCA_001685075.1 Bramus lutescens | reverse complement strand
ATTTATTTATTTATTTATTTTTGGCTTTGTATTACACCATTGTGTAAATGTACTACACTTTCTCTTTCCATTTTCTGTTTGAGGGACATCCAGAATGTTTCCAAGTTCTGGCTGTTACAAATAATGCTTCTATGAACATACTTGAGCACAAATTCTTGTAGTATGATTGAGTGTCTTTTGGGTAAACACCCACCAGCAGTAATGCTGGGTCTTGAGGTAGATTGTTTCCTAATTTTCTGAGAAATCACCATATTAATTTCCAAAGTCGTGTACAAGTTTGCACTCCCACCGTCAATAGAGTAGCATTCCCTTCACTCCGCATCCTCTGCAAGCATAAGCTGTCATCAGTGTATTTGATCTTGGCCACTCTCACAGGTATAAAATGGAATTTCAGAGTTGTTTTGATTTGCATTTCTCTGATGCCTAAGGATGTTGAGCACTCCCATGAGTGTCTTTCAGTCCTTTGAGATTTGTCTGCTGAGAGTTGTCTGTTTAGGTCTGCACCACATTTTTAAAATTAAATTATTTATTCTTTTGATCTAAAGTTTCATGAGTTCTTTGTATATTTTGGAGATCAGTTCTCTGTCTGATGTGGGGTTGGCAAAGATCTTTTCTCATTCTATAGGCTGCTGTTTTGTCTTGTTGACCATTTCCTTTGATTTAGAGAAGCTTCTCAGTTTCAGGAGGTTCCATTTATTAATTGTTTCTCTCAGTATCTGTGCTACTGGGGTTATATTTAGGAAGTGGTCTCCTGTGCCAATGTGTTCAAGTATATTTCCCACTTTCTTTTTTATGAATTTCGGTGTGGTTGGTTTTATTTTGAGGTCTTTGATCCATTTGGATTTGAATTTTGTGCCTGGTAATAGATATGGATCTATTTTCATTCTTCTACATGTTGATATCTAGCTATGCAAGCACCATTTGTTGAAAATACTTTCTTTTTTCCATTTTATATTTTTAGTTTCCTTGTCAAAAATCAGGTGTGTGGATTGATATCTGGGTCTTTGATTACTTTCCATTGGTCCTTCTGTCTGTTTTTATGCCAATACCAGACTGATTTAATTACTGGACGGCAAACTCTACTAAGAGCTGCAGTAATGTTCCTCTTGTTGTATATAAATAAATGTTGAAACCCAGAGTGAATTATTTCCCCAAAGTCTTAAAAATAGAACCACATTTTTAAAATTCTCGACGAGTATTTCCTCTTAAGACATGTATTCAACCTCCTAATACTTAGTTAAATGACAGAAGAAAGCTTTAAAAGAATTTCTAGCTTATGGTGTATTTGAGAAAACACTTTGTGTTTCTGTTTTCTTCTCAGGATTGTCACAAATTCAATATCAGATGTTGATATTCTATAGGGAAATAATATGAATGAAATTCCCTGGTATTGTTTCTCCCGTGAAACACCTGTAGTTTCTTTGAAACTATTCTTGAGCCAATACTAAACTTTGGTACTTTGATCTTTAGAAATATATATATATATATATTTAAGTAGTTATATCATTAATTTTATATAATTACACATTATATGAATTTTATTCTCATGTATTGCCAAAGTAGTTTTATAAATAAATAAGATGAATGGTAACTGTAGCAGTGATTTGAATACAAATTTCTATTAAACTTCATTTTATGTGTGTTTATGTGTTTATGTGTGTGAATGTATTAACAGTGTATTTCACACATTTAGTACCATTTCTCTACCTCAAAAGATCACTTAAAAGGCTTAGAGTTGGCATGTTATCATCTTCCTAAATATGAAACTTTGCAATCAGAGGATGTGTTTCACAATGCATGTTTTTAAATGTATGGATATCTCAAAGTAATTTTTATAGATATGTGAGTTTATTAATAGAATATTTGAGTAATATTAGCTATGGAAATTCTTGGATAAAGTGATTTCCAGAATTGAAGTTTCTAAGAGATGTCACATAGTAACAAAAAGGAAAAAAATGAACGCCAAGAACAATGTGAATGTTAGCAGTGTTGTGTATTATTTAGGGCCTCCTAAATATTCTATTATTAAGAAACTGAGTAGACTTGTGAAGTGAGGAGGAAGGATCTTTTTTACTTTGGTAGTGTTCCATAGAGATAACCACAGGTGAAACTAATAAAAATAGGACCAAGATTCTAAAATTATCCTGGAAACTAAGGTGGCTGGTGTGTGTGTGTGTGTGTGTGCGCGCACATTGTGTTTATTGCCATTATCCACTAAGATTAAATAAATGTTGACATTCATCTTGTTTCTTAATTGCTATATTCCATTGGTGTTAGATGTTTACTTCTTCTAATTAACAGGGTTTTGTAGTATTAGGTGACCTGTACCTTCATTTTCGTAGAAGTCAATAAGCATCTTCTTGGACTTAAGTCATTTTCACTTCTCACACAATACTCATAAAGGCAAGGTCTAAGAGAGATAGTCTTGTTGTATTCTGTTGCTCATTACTCTGTGTCTTCAATCTCACTTAAAAGTCACAGTCTGCATAAGATTCACAATTTCAAGACAAAAAAATCCCTGAGAATTTAAATGACATTAAGAGACTACAGGCAAGTAAGGAAGTGACTCTCCACAACTTCAATATCCATTTTAAGGGATAAATAACAAATCACCATATACATGCATAAATATTTCATTGTTTGTTTTCATTCATCTATTGATGGATACATAGGCTGATCCTACACCTTAAACATTACACAGGGGTGTAGCAAATGTGGGCATACAGTTATTTCTTTTTGATGATTAATACACTTTTTAGGTATATTACTAGTAGTGTTAGAGCTAGATAATGTAAACATTCTATTTTGCTATTAAGGAAATGTCTTATATTTTTCAGTAGCATTTATGCAAATTCCCACTAACAATATATGTATCTTTGCTAACATTTCTTATATTTTGATTATCTTAACAGTAGCTGGTCAAAATAGAATGCAATATTGCTTTTTCATATCCCTGATAGCTAATAATATTGAATATTGCTCTTTTATTAATTAATTAACTAATTAATTCTTCTCTCATATATCACACCCAGAACACAGTGTCCCTTTCATCCCTTCCTCCCAGCTCACCTACCCTGCTTCTTTGTCTACCTGATTCAGTTCTGTTTCCTTCAAAAAAGAGCAAGCCTCCCTGGGATATCAACAAAACATGACATAACAAGTTACAATAAGACTAGGTACATCCCCGCATATCAAGACTTTATGATGCAATGCAGTAGAAGGAAAAGGGTCACCAAAACTGGCAGAAGAGTCAGAGATGGCCTGTGCTCCCACTGTTAGGTGTCCCACAAGAATACCAAGCTACACAACCATAACATATAAGTAGAGGACCTACGTTATAACCATACAGTCTCTGTAAGCCCCTATGTAAGCAGGGTTAGTTGATTTTGTGGACTATGCTCTTTTGGTATTCTTTACCCCTCTGGCTCCTACAATCCTTTCTTCTCCTCTTCATCAGGATTCCCAAAGCTCTGCCAATATTTGGCTATGGGTCTTTGTATCTATTTGGCTATGGGTCTTCGTATCTGCTCTTATCAGTTACTGAATGAAACACTCTGATGATGATTATACTAGGCTCTGATCTACGAATGTAGCAGAATATCATTAGGAATGATTTCAATGATTTTTTTGCCAGTCCTGTTAGGTTCTACCTTTAATTTCTGGGCTTTTCAGCCCCTGATTCCTGGCCCTCCAGTCAGTGTCAGGTGTGGGCTCCCCATGTGGCAGGGTTCTCAAGCTGGACCAGTTGTTTGTTGCTCACTCCCACAAGCTCTGCTCCATCTTTACCTCCAGCATATCTTTCAGGCAGGAAAAATTAAAGGTAGAAGACTCAGTGGATAGGATAGTGTCCTAATCTCTTCACTGGAGGCTTTCCCTGGTTATAGAAGATGGCTGGTTCAAGCTCCTTATCTCCCATTAAAAGGAGTCTACACTAGGACAACCCCTGTAGATTCCAGGGCATTTCCATTGCACTTGGTTTCTAACTCACTTTCAAAATAACTCCAAATTCCAATCCTTTCTTGCTACAAGCCATAACATTGTGCAGTAATTGCTCAGCCGTCTTTTCATGAGTGACTTAACAGAAACAAGGGATCTGGTGAAGGCTAAACCAAAAGGCAAGGCTTTTTGGTGTTATTGCTTTGTGAATAAAGTGGCTATCCTTTGCTGTAGATTTTCACTGTAGCTAACTCTCTTTCTGTTACATATTTTAAAATTAATTTCCTATTTTAAAACAGTTTCCCACTGCCAGCTCTCCGTTCCTTTCACCTAGGTAAGCACAGAGATTTGCCTTCTTGCAATTATCTTCATCAGCAGGTATTGGTCAGTACTTAGGGTCCAGACATAGGGCTATCTAAAATAGTCACAGATCTCTAAGGACATAGAATTACTACCTTCTCAAACCTGCTGCTCTGGTTTTACCCCACTTTGAAGATTCAAAAAAAAAAAGATTCCTAACTCCTTATCCTCACTTTCACCTCAGTTTACTGATGATTTTAGTTCAAGACTCTCAAGGACAGCAGACGAGATAATTAACTGCAACCAAGGAAACCACCAACAACACCCACAATTGATCAGGACTGTTGGTAACAGTCCGGAACTGCCAAGTTAAAGGCATGGATCTCCTCTTCTCTTAGAGCGGTAAGTCTAACTCAGACCTATGCCCAAAGAAACTACAGAACCTGGCCTACGTGCTATCTCATCAAGGGCCATCAGCTTCCTCTAGGTTGCCTAGTTACCTTGCAGCCTTTATCCATACTAGAGAAAAGAAGTGGTGTGCTGCTATAAAAAAATTGTGCCCTATTCATAATTTTATCGAAAATAAACTCTTTAGCTTTTTACTAACCACCCAAAAATGAAGTGTGGCACAGTAACCTTCCTGTCTAAAATTCCCTGATGATTTGATCCTTTTAGTAACTTTCTCCATTAAGGAGTATACCTGATGTGTATTAGCCATTCCCATGGATTTGTGTGTGTGTGTGTGAAAACTCTTATGTGATTTTCTATGGGGCACAAGAATTCTGTCTCTGGAACCTGCTAGGAATGGGGACTTACTGGTTTTAAGGATCTACATGACTGGGAACATTGGTAACTGGTAGAACTAGGGACAAGGAGGANAAGAATTCTGTCTCTGGAACCTGCTAGGAATGGGGACTTACTGGTTTTAAGGATCTACATGACTGGGAACATTGGTAACTGGTAGAACTAGGGACAAGGAGGAATAATGTAGAGCTAAGAACAATGTAGAACAAGGAGAACAAGTAACAGGGGAAGAATAAGAAATGATGGATTGCAGAGAGAAGAATAAAGAACATGGACAGACGATTCCTGTTGTGAGTACATTTCTTACCCCTCAGATCTTTACCCTCAGATTTCTAGCCCGCCTTTAGCTATCCATGGCGCCTTTAATTGAACCCTGAAAGGGAGTCTTAAAGCCTAAAATATTAAGGCTCTCTATAATTTCTCCCAGTGCCCCTTTTCTCCCCTACATCTGCTCCCTCTTGTTTCTACATTCAACCTGAAAAATCTATTCTATTTTCCCTTCTTAGGGAGATTCATGTGTCCTCACTTGAGACCTCCTTATTAGCCTCCCTGGGTCTGTGGACTGTAACATGATTATCCTTTAGTTTATAGCTAATATCCACTTATAAGTGAGTATATACCGTGTTTCTCTTTCTGGGACTAGGTTATCTTACTTAGGAGGATTATTCCTAGTTCCGTTCATTTGCCTGAAACTTTCCTGATGTCATTTCTTGAAAAGCTCCATTGTGTAAATATACCACATTTTGTTTATCCACTCTGGTTGAGGAGAATCTAGGTGTTTCCAGGGTGATTGATATGGATCTATTTTTATTTTAATGCTGACATGTAGTTAGACCAGTACCATTTGTTGAAGAGGTTTTTTTATTTTCCATTGTGTATTTTTGGTTTCTTTATAAAAAAAAAGGTGTCTATATGTGTGTGGATTTACATTTGGGTTTTCAGTTTGATTCCATTGATCAACCTATCTGTTTTTATTCAAATGCCATGTGATTTTTATTATTATAGTACTGGTGATGCAGCCTGAGATCAGGAATGCTGATACTTCCAGAACTTCTCTTGTATAGAATTGTTTTAGTTATCCTGGATTTTGGTTTTTCCATATGAAGTTGAGTACTGTTCTTTTGAGGTCTGTAAAGAATTGTGTTTGAATTATTATAGGGACTGCATTCAATCTCTAGATTGCTTGTGATATGATGGCCATTCATAAGATGCTAATCCTATTGATCCATGAGTATGGGAGATCTTTCCAAATTCTGATATCTTGAATTTCTTTCTTCAAAGACTTGAAGTTGTGGTCATATAAGTCTTTTACTTGTTTTGTTAGAATTATCACAAGATATTTTATATTATTTGTGGTTATTCTGAAGGATGTTGTTTCCCTGATTTCTTTCTCAGTCAATCTGTCCTTTGTTTATAGGAGGCCACTCATGGTTTTGGAGTTAAACTCATATCCGGCCACTGTGCTGAAGATGTTTATCAGCTGTAAGAGTTGCCTTATAGAATTTTTAATATGACTTATGCATATTATCATATAATATACAAATAACAATACTTTGACTTCTTCATTTCCAATTTGTATCCTCTTGATCTTTAGTTACCTTATTGTTCTAGCTAGCACTTAAAGTATTATATTGAGTAGATAAGGAGAGAGAAGTCAGCATTGTCTTGTTACTGATTTTAGTGGAATTGCTTTGAGTTTCTCTATGTTTAATTTGATATTGGCTCTTGACTTTCTGTAAATTTCCTTTATTATGATTTGGTATGTCCCTTGGATCCTTAATCTCACCAATAAAAGGGTGCTGGATTTTGTCAAAGGCTTTTTCAGCATCTATGAGATGACCATGTGGGGTTTATGTTTGTTTTGATTTTGTTTTTGTTTTTAGTTTGCTTATATGGTAGATTGCATCGATTTTTGAATATTGAATCATCCTGTATCTCTGGGATGAAGCCTACTTGATCATCTTCAGAAGCATTTCCCTTTCCCAAGGCACATAGACATAAATTCACATATGTATTACACACATATATATATCAATCAATATTAAATAAAACCAGTTGATGAAATCAATGTATATAATATCAATTTAAATATAGCATATATATTTATCAATTTAATGATGTACATATCTTTTCATAACTACAATTGATCCTAATCTCATTTCTATTTTGTTTTTGCAGATCTATTAGCCCATTAAATTATTTTGAATTTTCTGAAGGCTTTTTTTTCAAAATAATTTCTGATACAAATTTTATTACATATATATATANTTGAATTCAGGGCCTTAGTGGGCTAATTGTAGTCACAGCCAGCAGAGTGAGAGATATTTTGATTAAGAGAAAAACTTGTCTCATCTATAAACCCTTGTATATAATAGAATGTGTTCCTTTTTCTCACAAATGAGATTTTTTATTTATTTAAGATTCACAATAAAATTAAAAATGTTCATACAGCTTTGGGTAGCAAGCCAGATATGGTTGCATGTAACTATAATTCCAGTAAAAGAACATCAAGGAGACCAGCATTCATAGTCATGTTCTGGTACATATATATGTAAGGATAAATGGGCAACACGAACCTCTCTCTAAGAGAGAACAGCAAAATAATTTTTAAATAAAAAGTAGTTCTTAGATCTTGTTTTATTTTTGAGTAAAGGCTATGATAGATGCCCTTTTAATATAAACCCAGTCTTGTACATTTATGTTTGAACTGCATAAAACAATGATGAGACACCAGCTCCTTATAGATATTTATAGGAAAATACAGATATAAATATATGAAAAAGCAAGTGAAGGCATAGACCCTACTTGCAGGGAATTTATAGCATCACAAAATATGGAACAAGTAACAAGCAATGTAAACTAAGGGGTGAACAATATGCTACTAGTTATATTTGATATTATAAGATATACTTGATTGGTAAAACACAAGATACAAATTCTTTTTTCTATTATAAGAGCATCTGATGTTGCAGGTCTTGGAAATGCTTGGTTATAAACCAATTCACTTTACTAGGTACATGTGAGCTTTAGTATCTCACAGTCTTTTTTCCAACAGACAGCTCTGGGCTCTCAGCATCCATCCCCTGATTCCCCTATCTCATTAATATCTCTGGAAGCCTTCAAAGGCAGCTCATCTTGGGTAATTAAGATGCTCACCACTGTGCATGCCCTTGTGACTATTTATATCCTCTGCAGTTCCAAAACGCCATGCTCATATTTATATCATCAGAGTTGATATAGAACCCCTTCTGTGCCCTTCACTTTTAGAGAAGCTATAGGACAAACCCAAGTGACTTAAAATAAATCTAATTTGCGTAGCAGTACAAGATAAAGAGAGAAAATTTTAGAAAACTTATGGTTGACATATCCCTAATGCTGGTAAAAAAAAAATCAAAAAACAAAAACCTTTAGCATAGAAACACTCAGAAAATCCTTAGATAGTCAAACAAATCAAGTCAATACTCATCATATTCAAATTTATCATAGTTATTTGTGTTAAAGTTTAGTTTCACTGTTACAGGGAAATACATAACAAAACAACTCAAAAGAGGGATGGGTTTTTTTAGCCATGACTTTTTGCCTCCAGGCCTTTGGCCAGAGGAACATGATGAGAAGAAGAATGTCTATGTAATGACACACAGGGTGCAGATCAGAGCAGAGAGGACCAGGGCCAGATATAGTTCCAATGACATGCCACTCATATGACCTACTTCCTCCACTAATTCCACATCTCACTTTTCAGCACATCACAATAATATCATACAATAAAATCCATCAATAGGTTAATGTGCTTATTAGGTGAGAATGTTTATGATCTAATTGTCTCTAAACACAACCAGACACCTCACAAGACATACCCAGATGCATGCATTATTTCTTTACTAGGTGATTATCAATATAATTATGTTGGCAAATAAAAATTAAACATTACAACAGAGATAAAGAGCAAAACAAATCATTAAAGCAGCCAAGAATAAAGAATGTTCCATAGAAAAGACCACAGATATGTATAACGAGAATTGAGCTGCTGGAAAATACACAATGAAGGGGACAGTAGGACAATTTTTAAGTTTTGAATGAAAGCACAACTGCTGACTTAAAGTGCATCCCTAGAAAATGCCTTTCAAGAATGAAGTTAAGTTTAAGCCTTTTCAGACAAACATTTAAAGAGAAGTATCACACTACCAGAAGTATTAGAATGAAACAAGATGAAACACTCAAGAGAAATTTGAAGTATATCAGAAATGACAATTAGATGGGGGTTTGTTTAAATGTATTTTCAAAACTATTAACATTTTGCTCAAATATTAACACCTTAACCTATTTAGAAGCAAACTCATTCCCATAGTAGACAGTCTTGAAAAGAAAAAGGAGAAGCATGCTTCTAGGATTGTTAGAACATACGGGAAGGAGTATAATAATATATGAGGGCATAAGTATGTTAGGTAAAGGTCAACCCTGTCAGTCCTGAATCCAGCCCACAGACAAATGACAATAAGCCAATGAATAAGATGAAATAAACATTATAAAATTCAGTTGAATGAATGAAGATAAAAAGATGATAATTAACACGAAGTACATAAGAGCAAAAGAACATATATAGCTAGTGTATATGAATCTGAAAGGATTATAATCACATTAAGTCCATATTTTCCAAACGCTACTTTGAAAAATAGAGATCATAAGGCAGAATAATTGCCCACCTAAATGCTACCTAGAATAAAAAACACTGTAAGTAGATCCATGCAAGTAAGTTAAAAGCAAGACATAAGAGTAAAATAAAGTGGAAGTAAAATGCTGACCTAATAAATGGATGACTCCAATACTATCAGAAAAATATTTGAAAGTAAATTAGGATATTTTTATTATATTAAATAATGATATTTTATATACATATATCTATAAAATAGCACCTCAGACTGATAAAACAAAAAAAACATAAAGGTATGAGGATTATAAATGTTTAAACACATAATATTACAGTTTAAATTGTCTGTTATGAAACTGATATAACTACCAAAAGACATGAGGCCACAATGATGGCTATCAGTAGTTTTCTTTCAGAACCATTATAAGGTGGAAGAAAAAAATCTTTAAAATGAGGTAAAATGCCAGGAAACACTTATATGAGCAACACTATCAAATAACTTGATCCAATTTATATTTATAGACACTGACTTACAAGAAAAGATGAATATACTTTATTCTAAAAAAATAGTTATCAAGATGGTCCTCATTCCATACAAAAGATAGATTACAAAGCAAATGTAATTTAAATTAAAAGGACACATGACTTAGGAACATAAATACATTCCTTGAGCACAATAAAATGGCATTGTACATCTATAACAGGAAACTCTAGAAAATTTTAAATATTTGAAAAGTACTTGAATTAAAAAATGAGAAAACTAGAATCTAATTTGAGCTTAAGAAAAATGAAATCATAAAATCTATAAAATTTTAAATATTTGAAAAAACTCTATGAAATCTAATTTGAGATGACGAAAAATGAAATCACAGCTTATCAGAATTTGCCAGGTATCTTTGAAATATATATTTCCAGAGGAATTCTACTGTTGAAAGAAAATAGGTCTCAAGTTAATGACATGATTTTTTTACTTTAACAGTAGGAAAAGTGTAAATAAGATTGAAAACAACAAATTACTCTGAAGTAATTGAAGGAAAATCATCAAAGTTAGACTAGGAAGTGATGAAATGAATTCGGTAAAGAACATCAAGACAAATAATTATCATGTCTATAAAATTTATCAGCATACACAATCAAACTGATGAAAAAGTAGGGGACTGATGAAAAGTAGTGAAAATAAAGATACAAGCTGTGTTTGCAGGAGAGGTGGTCCAACATTTAAGAGTGCTTATTGCTCTTGCAGAAGACCTGAGTTTCATCTTAGTGCCAAGAACAGGCAGTTGTTAACTGCTTGTAACTCCAGATCTGGGGAATCTGATGTTTCCTTTTGGTTTC
This sequence comes from Bramus lutescens, assembly GCA_001685075.1. Classification (NCBI taxonomy): domain Eukaryota; kingdom Metazoa; phylum Chordata; class Mammalia; order Rodentia; family Cricetidae; genus Bramus; species Bramus lutescens. Next base: position 46,186 of record LOEQ01005974.1, on the reverse strand, counting down.
CAGTGATAGTTGGCCCACATACCCACCCATAAATAGAATAAAATCTTAAAAAATAACAATTTTTGTGCTGGTATTATATAACACATAAATAAAATAGTTAAAATATAATACCAGATTATAGGGTATGTTTATGCTTATAAGAGAGAAATTTGGAAAAATGGTTATAGACAATTAAGAAAAAATGGTTGTTTCTCAAAAAGACATACATTATTACTGAAGCTCATCTGATGGGGAATCTTTACCAACCAATTACCTTCAAGAGGTGGGACCAAGTTAGGGCACGGCTTTCTGGGACTTGGAGAAAAACAGCATGTGGCCCAGGTGCCGTCTCTCTGTGTGGTTTATTAACCCTGAATTTTCTTAATGCTAATGAGAAAAGAACAATGGCAGCAAAGAGACATTGGATAATGAAAAAAATTTCTGAGCTGGATCAACCAGTGTATTTCAAGGATGTGTTGACCTTGCAATGGAAACCAGGAGATGTGCTACATTGGGGAAGGGGTTTCACTCAGGAGACAAAAATCTATGAATACCCTCAAAATTAATAAAGATTATGTTCGAAAAAGAGAAACCTCTTGAGAACAAAAAATGACAACTCATCCACAATGGTGACAACCATACAGTTGGTAAGGAAACCATATAGTGTTGGGGTGGGCAGGGTTTTGCTCTTGTCTTTACAGGAAAGTACACATCTTCAAAAATTAAAGAGACCCTGGATGTTTGCATGGTGATAGAAGGAAAATTAACTATTCAATAAGGATCATCAAGAAAAAGGAATATGACTTATGAAGACAGGTAATCAGAACATTATCTATCTATCTATCTATCTATCTATCTATCTATCTATCTATCTATCTATCTATCTA
>LOEQ01005974.1:16887-36460 GCA_001685075.1 Bramus lutescens | reverse complement strand
GGGTTTTGATTTTACTGCATGTACTGGCTATGTGGGAGCCTAGTCTGTTTGGATTCTCCCCCTTCCAAAGTTGGTGGAGGGGGTAGGACCTTGGACTTCCCACAGGGCAGGGAATCTTGACTACTCTTTGGACTGGAAAGGGAGGGGAGGGGAATTGGGGAGGGGGAGGGGGAGGAAAATGGGAGGAGGGGTGGAGGTGGAAATATTTTAATGATAATAATGATAATTAAAAAATAAAAAATTAAAAAATAAAGTTATATCTGGTATAGCCACACAACAGAGATGTATTCTTTGTTATGGATGTTTGAAACTGAGATATTTGGCTTAGCTCACCAAGGAAAGGCTTCCTTAGTCAGTTCAGCTTGATCTGTTATTTTGGAAATGAGCTCAGATTAACCAGAAAAAGATGAAGCACAATCAGAATTTTGGCAAAGGCAACTGTTTGGTGGAGCCTGATCCAGGAATTAGAGATCAAAGTATGTACAGAAAACACATCCCTTCCAAGACCACTTCTTACTAACTGGTCTTCCTGAGAAACATAAAATGAAATGCAATTCTCTATGACCAGAAAAACAGATAAACATCTATATCCCCATGTAACTCCATAGAACAAATCCTGGCACTTCCCTCTGCCTGCACTAGTATTTGAGATAAATTATATGAGTAGGCATTAATCAGACATTCAAACTTGAAGTTGTTACGAAGAACAGTACAAAATATTCCAGCTAATTCATGGGGTTACCTGCTTACCTTAAAAGTAGAAACCAAGAAAAAAAAAACATTTTGAATAAAACGGCATCTGTATATACATACAACTGACTTTCCATGATTTCATATATTATACTGAGTCTCTGCAGTGATAGCTAAATCCACCATGAGTAAGCACTATATTTTCTTAATTCTTTCATACCTAATAAAAATCTACAGAAGTCAATAAACTCTTGGTAAGTCAATAATTATTCTGTGTCATAGAAGAAATAAAACCAAAACTCTATTACTCTCTTTTAGAAAATCACTTCCTGTGCCAAGAAGTTTGGACAAATTTTAGTCTGTTTTTCTGAGGCATCTAATGACAAAATCTGCAATTATGATCATTTCCACATTACTAAATGGTTAATAAGTTTAATAATATTAAACTGCTTTTAGTAGATTTCTAATGGCATCAGAATCAGGATATAAACTGAAGCAAGTGGCCATTATCACTAACAATGAAAACATGTGGCTTTACATTACATATATTCCAATCAAGTACAAAATTTCCTCAAACAAGTATATTTAAGAATAATACAAGTAAATATATAGATATAAATCCAAAGTATAATGTTCATGCTTGAGACTATATAAATAACTTGGAACTTCGGGACAAATTTGTCTTACTTATCCAAAATTAACACCTAACTACTCATTTTAAAAATATGTCTTTCTGATTACCCAACAGATTTTATAGCTTATAAAAGATTGCAGTTCATCAACTATCTTTCTTTAGAAACGCTTGCACTAAGAATTAGAACAATATAATATTTTCTCTTCAAAACTCTGCTAAGATAGACATAAACAAATTTAACATCCTTGCTCTTGTTTTTCTTTAGGTTTTGAGTAAACAGTTCAGTATAATTTTGTATATTCACACTGCAGTGCAGACAACTTACATCAAACTGTGCATATATGCATGCGTGTTTTATCTATGCTCATGTTCATTTGGGTGTGTGTTCAAGTGGAACCCAGAGGTTGATGTTGGATGTCTTCCTTGATTGCTCTTCATTTTAGTGAGACAAATCTTCCCATTAAACATGGAGCTGTAAGATTTGCAAGGTCAGTTGTTCAATGACTTCAAGAATCTGTCTGTTTCCTCCTCCTTGCACCAGGATTACAAATGTGCACTGCTATTTCTGCCCTTTTTGTGGATGCTTGGGATTTAAGTTCTCATTGTCATGCTTGTTTCATAGGCACTTTATGGCTTAATTATTACCTCTCATCCTCCCTCTAAAACTCTCTTCATCTTTCAAGATTTAAAACTTATTGAATATTTTGTTGTCTACTCTCTGTCTCTCTATCTTTTATAAACTATTTGGTTTTAACACCTTTAAATGACTTTATCTAGATACTGCATATAAATAGATTTTTTTTCGGTGATTGTCTTTAGAATAAATAGTGTTTTAAAATCCTGCCACTCTGACCATTTTTGGCAGCACTTTAACTTTCAATTCTGTATGAATAATTTAATTCTTGTTCCTTCTATGATACAGGATTTAATCTGAATATTGTTAACAAAAACATGATTTTGTGTGTTCTTTCTGGACAAAGATGACCAAGGGACTGCAAAATGGCTAATAAGCAATACATGTTAACCTTATTGGGTGTCCTATTAAAAGGATCAATGACATTTTCAGTGACCTTTAACCTTTTGTTCTTTCTCACTTTTACCAATCCTAACTTCTGATTTGAATAAAGACATGCTGACTGGAAGAAGAAGGGCCACCTCATTACCAAAGGTGTTAAAATGACAAAGGGAAGGTGCTCTCTTTATAATGGCAATGTGAAGATATTAGACATAACCTATATCCCTCTGAATTTTTACATAGAAATAAGAAAACCCAAATTCAATACAATTTCTTACTGATTTCTCACTTTCTTCAGACATAATCTTCTGAAATCAACTCCTCACATATGTAAAATCATGTCTTCATTAGTTTCAGGCAGATAAAGAAAGGATGGATGGCCCATGATTTAGAATTGTGTGAATAGGATATTTTGCCATTTTGAAAGTGTAAAAGCAAAATGCACCCAGGAAACAGTGCTTCAAGTCTTAAATTTGGGTATCTTCTCAGGCTGGCTCTTTGTGGTGAGATATATTTACAGCAATGGAATCAAGTCACAGTGTCCAATCTGGCATGGTTTCAAGTGATAGTTGATGCCTTATGGTGAATTTTACTGCTGAGCCACAGTGTTCAATAGGTAAAAGGTATTAAATGGGTTTACTAATTACATATATATATATATATATTTACATCATGTTTATGGGTTCTAGTTCATAAATTAAGAAACATATGTATAAACTTGTCACCATTCACAAACAGCTGAAAGTGTACTAAATCCCTGTTACTTCAGTTATATATTTTTATTGGCACTTGAATAAAAACAAAGATAGGCAATAATATTTTGTTTGTGCCGTTGAGTTTCAGTTTTTCTTTTCTTTTTACACTTGAATGGAAGACAAACACAGAAAACTCCATTTATACTATTTTTTTTCAAAGAAGGCAAAATAAATTGCAATAGAGTATTGGTGAAGACTGGCAAGGAGATGTTGCTGTAGATTTCAAATTTCTTCTTCAGAAAAGGATACACAAAAAGGCTATAGTGGCATTATGCAATCCACAGCCCCTGATTCTTTCAAAATTCAAATAAAATTAACAATTGTTAGGAATTATTGACATTATAATGCCAGGCATTATTCTAGGCATAGCAGAGGAAATGGAAATAGTTGAGTAACAACCTGTAGAACATAACCAATCATCTACAAAGATTTTGAAATAAAGAAAAACCAAATTGGGTCTGTAGAGGTGGCTCAGAGGTTCAGAGGACCTGGATTCATTCCTAACAACATGGAGTGGTTTTCAACAAATCCCTCTTCTGGTATTTTGGGCGCTGCATACATGTAGTTCACAGAAACACATGCATACAAAACACCCATACATGGTTAAAAGAAAAAATAACAGAAAAAAGGAAAATACATTGTTAAGATATTTAAACTCATTTCATATATGGCCTTTAATAAATTTCTTAGTTTGAAATATGGCTTGCATTTAATAGACTTCTTTGTTTGCTTCTCTTTCCTTTGGATTTTTTGAGAAAATCTTATATAACCCAGGCTTTCCTAGAATCCACAGTGGAGTTGAAGCTTACTGTGAACTCCCAATATTTCTACCTCCATCTTCCTGTGTCTGGGATTACAGGTTTGCTACAGCAAACCTGAGTAATTTAGTAGGTTGTCAATGGCTGTTTATGAATGAAATAATGAAGTTGTAAACAAATTGCTCCAAGTGAGCAGAGAGAGAGCAGTTAATATTGGTGAAAGATTACTGATAACTTGAGTATGGAAATGTATCACATTTACCATTAAAGACCTTTTCACTTGGGAGAAAGTGTTGACATTTCTTGAAGAACATTTTAGAGATGAGAAAAGTGTCAAATGTGCTTTAATGCAACTGCTACACTCCATGATGTCAAGTACTCTGATGAACAGGGGATCAAGAGTTACTGGAGAATGAAGACTCAAGTAATGAAAAGATTGCAACTCCTTCTCAATAACTGTTTGTGTTATTTTTAAAGGATAGAAATAAAATTTGTATTTTCGATAGAAGATTGACTTGATCATCTTTTGGTTAACAACATTGACTTGAGCAGTAGTGTTGTGCTGTGGGAACTTCTTCAGCCCATAGCCTTTAAGATACCAACCCACTTTGGTTATGATTTCACGTACTATAAATGTAGACATAAAGTGTGTTGGGGCCTCTTGGCTGCTGGATTTGGTTCCAGTTCCCAGCTCATGCAGAGGACTGCTGATCACTGCTTTTTCTGTGAGTCTACCCCTAAATAAATAAACTTTTATTCTATTCTATTCTGGACTAGTGTGGAAATTAAATTATACATTGCTACTGATTGGTACCCAATGTAGGGTCCAAGTCCACACCATTGCAGAGACCCATGAAGAAGGTCTACAGCCTTCTCCATTCCCCATCCATGGTCAGAGATGAATTACAAAGAGCTTTAGATACATATTCTGTTATTACCTCTTAAAAATCAGCACATACTCAAAACCAAATGGATACAAAGAATGTAAATTGAAACCTATAGGTATGAAAAATTTTAAAGAAATTAAGCAAGCAATAGTATCTTATGGCATTAACTCACCATTTGTTAGAGAGATGTTAAAGACAAGGGCTTCAAGCAATAAGGTTACTCCACATGATTGGCTTCCATTAGTCTTGGTGTTTCTTGAAGATGTACTGAAGCTGCAGTGGAATTGCTATTGGAAAGAGGAGGCTATAGCCTTAGAACAGCAAGGAAGAGTCAAAGGTTGTGAGGTTACTCAAGATCAAATTCATGGCATGAGCTGTTATGCTGATCCACAGAGTCAGGCTATTTACAATAAACACATCTTGTCTCTGTGCTATACAGCAGCCTTAAATGCTTTGGGCAGGATTCAAGAACTAGGAATAAGAATTGAGTCATATACTAATTTTAAAAAGGTCCACAAAAACCCTTTAGTGGGGTTTTCAAAGATTAACAAAACCTGTACAAATGTGGGTAACACATCCAGAAATTAGATTAATACTTATTGAATTTTTGGCTCTTTGAAAATGCCAACTTAGAATGTAAAAAGATACTTGGGCCTTTGAACTTCAGATAAGCACCAGTGGATGAATTGATCCTGCACACAGTAAATGTTGAGTTATTTGACTATAATACTGAGGCTTCGTTAGAAGAAGCACTATCCAAAGGTATGAAGACACATAAAAAGTCAAATGTTTTAACTATGGTGGAATAGGACATCTGAGAAGTAATTGTCGACAAGCCAATCCTATAAATAATGTTTCCTCTGGGAATGACAAAAATAGAAGGTTTCAGACTTCTGGATTGTGTAGAAGATGTGGCAAAGTCCAACATTGGACCAATGTATGTAGATCAGCAAGAGACAAACAAGGCAACCTGTTACCAAAGAAAAACTCCTAGGGGGCCTTTTTCAGGCCCTCAGGTCAAACCTGGTCTAGTCATTCACAGTCACTTTGGAGGACATGTCTACCTAAGAAAATTAAAGTATCCAGTACCTGTTGTAAAAACCCATACTGTTATGGATAATTGAATAAACATGCAGGATGAATCAAATTTTCTGATAGAAAATAGGAAGTTTATATTTTGGCAGAATTCTATAAATGATCAAAGAACACAGCTAAGAGTACAAATAAATGTCATTGTAATTGAAGGATTACTGGAAGTGGGTGCAGATGTGACTATTATTACTCCAGAATCTTTGCATCTGATTTTGCCTCTTCTGGGGGCAGATATTCAATTCCTAGGAATTGGGACACTATCTCAAGTAAAGCAAACCATGAGATGGGTTGAATGCATAGGGCCAGAAAGACAAAGAAGGCTGAAGCCATATATGGCTAATACAACAGTGAATCTATGGAATACCAGACTAACATTCCTGCAGTCTCCGTAATGTAACATAAATTAACTCATGTTTATGGGAAGAATATTATAAAGTACTATAAACATTAGTCACCAGCCATTCAGGCTGCAAAAATTAGGAGAGGTCAATTGTGAGCTCTTAATGACTCTCAAAGATTGCTAGGAGACATTTTCAATCTATTACCCACTTCTGGGATAACAGCAATCTGATAATTCATTTAAACAAAACCTTAGAAGGCAACAAAGGCTCAAAGAGTCCCAGGGAATTAACAGCAGAAGTTGAGAATTGACTTTGATTGAAGAGATATTAGAGGATGCTCATGTGGATTGAGTAGATCTGAATCTTAACAGTATTCTAGTCATATTACCATCCAAAATTTCCCCTATAGAAATTTTAATGCCGAGGAAAGAAATTATCCTAGATTGTATCTTTTTACTATACAAACTGAGAAAAAATAAAAGAACTTATGTAGAAAAGGTCTCTGAGTTAATTATAATAGGAAAACTGAGAGAGACTTCATCAATTATCAGGTATATATCCAGCAGAGAGTATAATGCCGTTTACTAATGATGAACTTGAAAATTTATTGGAAGACAATGAACCCTGGCAAAAAACTTGTGCTAATCTTTTAGTAGAGATGAGTAACAAATATCCCCAAAACAATAGAGTTAACCTTACAAATTGCTAATTGGCGTTTTCTCCACATTGTATGTGACACACCAATAACTGGAGCCCATACATTCAATACTGATGCAAATAAATCAACAAAAGCATGTTTCAATTCAGAAGATTTAAGTAAAGTGGAGCAAAGCCCTTATAATTCTCTCCAAAAGTCAGAATTATATGCTATTCTGATGGTACTACAGGACTTTGAAGAACCTCTCAATATAGTTACTGATTCTAAATATGCAGAAAGAGTTGTCTTGCATACTGAAACCACTGGTTTTATATCAGATGATACAGAATTGAGTTTATTATTCATTCAGATTCAGGATATAATCAGAAATAGGTTTTGTCCCATATACATAATATACATTCAATCCCACACAGGTCTTCCAGGTCCTCTAGCACAAGCTAAGGAAGAAATTGATTGATTATTGAAGGCCTCAGATTTTCAGTAAAAATATATCAATTCAAGGGTTTAAAAAAGGAGTTTCTTATTACATGGCAACAAGCTAAGAAGATTATAAGAAGATGTCCTACTTGTTCTTTGTATAATCAAATACCACTACCCGCAGGAGTAATCCAAAGGGTACTCAAAGGAATACTATCTGGCAGATGGAAGTGTTCCACTTTACAGAATTTAGAAAATTAAAGTCTGTACACTACACCATTGACAACTAATCAGGTTTTCACTTGACAAATGCTTCGAGTTCAGAAAAGGCTGATTCAGTAATCATGCATTAACTAGAAGTTATGGCTATCATGGGTGTACCTACATAAATAAAGATAGACTATGGTCTTGCATATGTCTCTAAGAAAATAAAACAGTTTTTTGATTATTATACTATAAAGCATATTAAGGTATACAAAAAATCCTACAGGTCAAACAGTTACATAATGATCAATTTGAACTATAAACACTAAACAAACATAAGACCATGGAAAATACACCCAGAAATTAATTGCATAATGCTTTATTAACCTTGAATTTCTTAATTCTAATGAGAAAGGAGAAACAGCAGCAGAGAGATACTGGATAGCAGAAAACACTTCTAATTTGAATCAGCTGTGTATTTCTGTTGGCCTCAGAATGGAAACCAGGAGATATGTTATGTTGGGGAAGGGTGTTCTCTCCTGTTTCTACAGGAGAAGAAAAAACTATGGATGCCATCAAAATTAATTAAGATTTAGTTTCTCAAGAGAAACCTCTCGTATTTACAGTAGAAATCAAGAGACCTTGGACATCTAGAAACCTAAAGAAAAAAATAGCTATCCAGAAAGAATCACCAAGCAAAGAGAAAAGTGACTTAGGATACGATTGTTCTCTGCATGATAAAATTTCACTACCTGAACATATATACATATGTATACATATATACATATACACATATACTTCTCAGTATAAAAATATTTGCAGCTCAATTAAAATCAAGGTTGGCTTTGGAGTTGGATAATGGCTATCCTTCTCTATAGCCAATCATGTTCTTAAATGAAAAATTCAGAGTTTCTGTCTCACATTAAGAGCCATCTGATATGGGACAGAAATAAAAAAGAATTTAGAAAACCTTTTACTTTTCCCTATACATATTTTTGTCTCTATGTTACATTTCATTAAATATATGTCTATATAAATAATATTTTTGTTTTCCACAATGAAAAATTAATTTTCCTAAAGTAATCTTTGAAGTTTCCAGGAAGAAGATGGGGCCCTACAACAATGATTCCAGCTGGTTGCTATGATATCATAAATCTGATAGCACCACCATAAGGTCAGTTTTGGGTACAAACTGCTGATGATAATTCCAACGTCGCTAACTGAGATGGTACATATAGCTTTTTAAACATTCTGCCCAGAACTTCAAATAAGAAGTTCAAAAAAAAAAAACCTACCAACTACCCAGAGACTATTTGAAATTGTATCAGACAATAATCTTAAAACTTACCCATCATTTCACTTTTTATAAGATCTCATAGAAGTAACATCGCACCCATGACAGCTGGAAGTAATTCTAAGACAATGTCTCCTGTCCCAAAAAAGTTTGTCCACAGGGTTAGGGACATCTATTAGGGTTTGGCTATTAGTGGTATAGTATTGAAGTAGAAATTAAGTAGGCTCAGGGATCTCTTTTGAAAAAAATAAAACAGCATTGGATAGGATAATAGGTAGACTAGTTTGAGTTTACTCACACAAATAATAATAATGAGAACTCTTGTGAGCTAGTATTTATAGACAACTTACATTGACATAGATTCTTGTATATTGATACAAATTCAAATTATATTGTTTTATTAAATATGTTGCTATTCCTGTTTGCATTATTTGTACACCTACGCAGAGCTATTTTTTAATAATATATGCGTACATTCTTCTACCCTTGAATAAGATTTTTTGTCCATTGATGCAATTTTAAGATATATTTATCATATTGCGTTATACATTTCTATCTCTGTTCATGATACTTTTACACTGTTTACATTGTCCTCATGTGCTGTGTAGTTGTTTAAAGATTGTTTAATATTTTAATATGAAGCCTTAGTCTTTGAGCTATATAAGCGTTAAGAATTCTGGATCAATAGTCATCCATGTTTTTCATACTTATTGTTTGACTAATCAAGGTTCTTCAGATGCATAGAGCTTGTATTCTGCATAGATAGGTAATCTTCAATCACTTCAAAAACTGTAGAATATGGCATCTAATTAACTTAGGATTATGTTGACATGAGACATGATTGCTCCTGGCAGCACTGATCTATTCCTGAAGAATGTTGGACAATGAAGACACTATACTTGGAACTTGTTTTCTCCTTGGCAAAATGGGCCTTTGGGCAAGGAAATGCCCCTGCTTTGACCACTAACAAAATACATAGTGTCTTGACTGGACAAGCAAGATACAAGCAAAAAGACTTCCAAACCTTGCCAATATAGTGTAAAATGGTTTTGAAATTTTTCTTGCCTCTGAAAATAGAGTGTCATTTACTCTATGTCTTTAACAAAGTTGGTTGCCTGAACATTGCCAATGAGATTTTGGGTCATTGCCTAGGTAGTTCTCTCTGTTATTTCTTGCACCTTTTGGCAGTTGCTTAATAGAACTTCCTGTTTACTCAAAATTAATATTATTTCTCTTCTAAGTTCTTTGATGTGGCTGAAGACTAGGTAGTCATAGTTACTCTCCTTTCATGACTTAGTCAATCCATTTTTAATATAAGACTTTGAGATTTCTGAAGTTTACACCAGGCCTAGACACTCCCTATTTGCTGCACTGTGACTCCGATGTAGAAGTCTCAGCTATCTTTTCAGCACCATGTCTGCATGCATGCTACCATGCTTTCCACCATGATTATGATGAACTAAACCTTTGAAATGTAAGTCAGTTCCAATGAAATGTTTTCCTTATTAAGAATGTCTCTTCACAGCAATAGAAATATTACCAAGACAGCCTTTCCACCCTACTGCCTCCAAACTAATGGTCTCTTTTTCTCTAATTGCTATTGTAACACACACACACAAGTATATATAACTGTGCAAATATTATATACATGGCTCACCAAGAAAAGATGAGAAATGAGACATAATAAAATTTAGGATACAAGAAAGGACAAAGGTGAAAAGAGAAAAAATATATTAAGTTATAGCCATATGTTTTCTAAGATGCTCACAGTGTTTATAAACAAATAATTATGCATACAATAAATGTGTCTTGGTAAAGATTCTAGTTCTTCTAAATTGTTTTAAGAAGTTTCACCTAAGATAATAATATTATAATGTCTGTTTTCTAAGAAGATACAATGCGTATTAAAAACTTTAATGATAATAATACTTTGTAAATAAAGTTTGCAACTTAACAATAATTGGAAAAAATTTCTATTCACATTTTCATTTAATTTTAATAGAAACTCACTTAGGTCACTTGGCCAAGTGTTACTCTCTCGGGTATTTAGAGAAGTACGCAAAACTTGAGAAGTAAGCAATAACTTGAGAAATCAAGTTATTTCTATAAGACCCGATTGTCAAATATATACATGGTGAAGTTTCAATGAAATTAAAATCTTTGTAATGGTATTTCAAACGTATCATTATGTGTCTTCATGAATGAAAAAACAAAGAGAGAGTTTACAACAACAAAATAAAACAAAAACCCCCAAACAAGATAAAAACAAAGCAAAAAAATAAAGAAAACACTGTACATCCACATACTGTTAACTGACTACTCTTGTTATACTATTCTTCCTTCACTAGAGACTTGCTTTTATTCATATCTATTTGCCAATGTGTTTGTCTTATTTCTAGAATGCAAACTTTAGCACATATGAACTGATTACTTCTATAAACTTTTATAGCAATTCATGTACATAGGTGCTGCTCAATCAATGCTCTTTAGTGGAGTTCTATTCCAGAAATTAAGTATAAGACATATATTCAGAGAACCTTATTAAAAGTTTGGAATAGGGCATGGAGAGATGGATGTCTCAGCAGATAATTGTTGCTTTCACTGAAGACCTGGGTTCCATTCTAATCACTGTGAGCCACATTATAGTTGAGCTCTACATTTTTCTCTGCTCCCCTCCCTGCCTCTTCCCTCCCCTTCAAATTCCCCCAAGGTCCCCATGCTCCCAATTTGCTCAGGAGATCTTGTCTTTTTATACTTCCCATGTAGATTAGATCTATGTAAGTCTCTCTTAGGTGCCTCATTGTTGTCTAAGTTCTCTGAAATTGTGATTTGTGGAGCCACATGGTAGTTTACAATCATTTATGACTTCAGTTCCAGAGAAATCCAACATTGTCTTCTGACCCCCACAAGCACTTACACATGTAAAAATACTTAAAAATCTTAAAAATTAAAAACTTTGTTTTCTTAATTTCCATTCATTCTTCATTTAAAAATTACTCATTCATGTATCTAGACAACAGAGTTAGGGTAACAGGTGAAGTGGATATATCTCCTGCTCTGACATCCTAATTAGTATGTAGACAGACATGTGCTGTAAGATGTATTTATGACAAATTATTAGACTTTCGATGATACTTTTAGTTGATAATAACATCAAGACTTAAACATATTATTATAAAACAAAATTAACATATTTTACATAAAGGCCATTGCTAACTATTATCTCGGGATTTCTAAATAGATATGCATTTTAGTTCTGCTGTGCCAGATTGAAGTTATTAACCACATTTTTCCAGAGGAAAATAAGTTTATAACTGCTTATCAAAAGGATAACTATTTATTCCAATATATGTAGACATATATGAAATGAAAGATACATAGGAGTTAAGAATTCATTCATAAGAATTATATATTAAACATTTAATCCCTTGACGTGGGATTTAAAGAGACAGTAAAAGTAATATGAAAGAGTATGGACAGTCATAGACTAAGGAGTAAAGAAAAACAAACCTTATAAAAATGGAATATACACAGAGAGTCTGTATCATGTATATTATTGTGATTTCTTTAAACTTTTTGACTGAATAGGCTAAGTATAAAGAGATACATATATTCTAAAGGTATCTTGACTTCAAAATTTTTGTCTAAGTATATGTAGCTTTGGGAACGAGGTTCTGCTTTTGTTTCTACATGAGTATAGAAAGCTGTGGATTTCTTACTGGCTAATACAGTTTGATCAAACAAGACCCCCCAAAGCAATGACCCAGATGGTTCAACATCCATGACAGCTTTAGGACTGCTGGGAGAGATGGACCTACCACACAGGATAACCCATGAAAGACCTGATTAATAGTGACCCTAATAAGCAGGAAGTAGTCTAGAAAACAACATTTAAATTCCATAAATGATTGTCCATAAATGTTTATTTGCATTTAAAGGGGGATATGTTATAGAGAGGAATACTTTGCATTGGTATGGATCTTGGTTTATTGATACAATTTTAAGATCAATTTTGTTACATGTACATTTCTGCTCTTGATAAAGGTATCGTGTTTGCACAGCTCACTTAAAATTGTAATGTATAATTAAAAATACAGGTTAATAGAAAGTCATTTATAGTAGTCAAAATTTTAGTCATGTTAGTTAGGTTTTCTGGATGTACAGACATATATTTCAAGTGGATAGGTATTCTTCAAACCTTTCAAAGACTAACAAAATGTGACATTTAAAATGTTTAAAGAACTTAGGACTTTTCATAACAATGAGGCACATCTGCTCCTGATAGCACCAATCTATTTCAAGAAGAAAATGGGCATCAAAGAGACTCTTTATGGAATTTGTTAACTATTTAGGCAAGAAACTGCTCTTTCCTGGACTACTTGATGGTATGCTGTATGAACTGGACATGCAGGACCCAAAAAATATCATTGCTGAATTTTCCTAAAGGTGAAACAGTCTTTCAGGGTACATGCTTCATGAAAGAGTCTGCAGGACACATAAAAAAGTTACTGACAAACTGCCAGTATAGGTGGAACTATCTTTGAAATTTCCTGCATTTGGCAAAGTCTGCTAGATACTATGGGCTTATAGGCTGAAGATGGGTGCCCCAATGTTATAGAAAAACTTTGGGTAATTGTCCAGGCAGCAAGATGTCTCTGTCAATTTCAGAGTTTTGGAAGTTGCTTACAATGAACTTCCTTTTAACTCAGATAATATTATATCCTTCAGGTGTCTTTGGTGGAGTTGAAGAAAGATAGTTATAATTAAAAATGATAGTTTAGATATAAAGCTTTAGACTCACAAAGAGGATAGATGTTAGAATATTTTCCTTAATTTGCCAAATGTAAATGGACTAAATATTTTTACTATAATTCTTGTTTGATACCTGTTTTGTTATATGTAATTTTACTATGTTAAGGTTAAAACCTTCATTTTCATTTAGACATAAAAGGGTAGGTGACATGGGATTCCTCTCTGTATGGCATGAATATATTTTATTACCATTAGTTAATTTAAAAAATCCTGCTTTGGTTTTATGGCAGGGCAGAATAAAGCCAGGTGGGAAATCCAAACAGAGGTACAGAAAGAAAGTAGGCAGAATCAAAGAGATGCCATTAAGCTGCTTAAGGAGACAGATACTGGAATGACAGATCCTTATGCAGTAGGCCACAGCCTCCTGGTGACACAAAGATAAAATAAATGTGTTAATTCAAGATGTAGGAGTTATCTAGAAAAATGCCTAAGTTATTGTTCAAACAATGTTGTAACTAATATAGTTTCTGTGTGATTATTTTGGGTCTGGATGACTGGAAAATTATCAAGCAGTCTCCTACTAAAATCACTATGCTCAAATACTTGACAGTCACAACTTAATGGAGGAAACATTTATTTGTTTCACATTTTCAGAGTTGTAGTTCACAGTCCTTAAATTTGTTGATTCTGGACACACTGGAACATGATGGTGGCAGAAGACATTGATCTTTTGGCAGTCTGGAAGGAGATAGAGCAGAGATGACCAAGAGCCGGACATGATCTTCAAACACATGTCCACATGTTTAGATATCCTTTCTAAAGTCATTCCCTTAACAGTCCTAGCATTTTTTAAAATAGAGCCAACAGCTCCTACCAAGTATTAAATACACAAACCTAGGAAATATTTTGTATTCAAATTACAAACTGGTAAAAAAAAGCCTCTCTCTCTCTCAAACACACACACACACACACACATACACACACATGTATACACATCCATATGAGAGTAGATCACAGGCCCTGCACCTTACCTGGGCAACATAATGCATAATGGTGTTCACTCTGTTAGCGGTGGTATGGGCAAGCCAGTCCCAGGTTATTTTGCGTAGGAGCACTGTCTCCACTACTTGTCTGTCATGTGGCAGGGTGGGCAGGGAAGAGATGGCCCCTTTACTCCTTTACCTCACCACCTGTGACAGAGGGAGCTGACCATCCCCATTACCAGCTGCAGCACTCATAAAAGCACAGTAGAGATGATCCTATGGGAAGAGCTGCATGTGAGCTGGGTCTGATGGTGTGAGAGTGGTATAACTGGCCACATCCTCATCCGAGGGTGAGGAAGGAAGCCTCCATATCCAACACTTTCCACCTATGGTGGGTGAGGGAGCTGACACCCTCTCCCTTATCAGCTACTGTGCTTGGGAAAGTGGGTGTTACAATTTTTCTGGGAAGCACAGAAGAGCAAGCTGATCTTACTGGCTAAGGAACAGATGAACTGACCCCGATAAACTGATTATGGGTGATATAAAGTAATACCCCTAGATCATGTTTAAACTGAATTGAATTCTGTTCATCACTATGTTCTTTATTGTTTTTTGTGTCATATTTCTCATCTTACTCACAGAATGTTCTTCTGTTTTACCTTTCTAACCATATATTATTATTCTTTTGGGACAAGTAAGAAGATATATCTGAAGTGTTTGATTTAAAAGGCAATTCTGATTTCATGTCTAAAACTCTTGATCCTGTCTTTGGTTGCAGGCAATATTTTTCCATGTGAGAAATAACAGTTTCACAGTTCTGCTCTGATAAAAATTCTTATTTAAATGTTGTGATGTTTTACAAACTTTATTCCAAAGTATTTGTCATGTTTTACACTAGATTATTTGAAATTATATATCTTCAAGACAATGGTTTTTATAGGATACCCAAAGACTCCAAAACAGGCAGTCTCTGAATCCTCTTCTTGGCTGTCCGCAAAAGTGAGATGATTGTTGGTAATAAAAGCCTTGAGTCCTTAAACATTAATTTTTAATATCACATGAATCCTGGGACATGTGATTTTAGTAAAACTGGTGTTGAAACTTATATGATTTCATCAGCCTGCAAGGCAATTATTTTACTTTTTGTAGTCATTTTTAGAAGTTTTTAAATTAATTTTATTGAGTTATACATTTTTTTTCTCTTCCCCCCTCCTTTCATCTCCTCTCCCCTTCTACCCTCTCCCAATGTCCACATGCTCCCAATTTACTCAGGAGATCTCATCTTTTTCTACTTCTATGTAGATTAGATTCATGTATGTCTCTCTTAGGGTCCTCATTATTGTCTAGATTCTCTGGGATTGTGACTTGTAGGCTGATTTTCTTTCAAGATGTCATTTTTTTTTCTGTTGTGTAGTACTCCATTGTGTAAATTACCACATTTTCCTTATACATTATTCAGTGAGGGTCATTTAGATTGTTTCTAGGTTCTGACTATGTCAAACAATGCTGCTATGAACATAGTTGATCTCATGCCCTTGTGGTATGATTAAGCATCCTTTGGGTATATTCCCAAAACTGGTATTACTGGGTCTTGAGGAAGCTTGTTTCCTAATTTTCTGAGAAATCACCACACTGATATCCAAAGGGGCTGTACCAACAAGTCTGAAATTCCATCTTACACTGGTAAGAATGACTAACATCAAAAACACTGGTGACAACTTTTGCTGGAGAGAATGTGGAGTAAAGGGGCACTCCTGCATTGCTGGTTGAAGTGCAAGCTGGCAAGGAAATTATTATGAGTCAGTGAATAATCATCTATATAAAGTTATTTTTTGTGAATCAGCAGATTTTAATGAAAACAATTTGATATTTCTATTTTAAGCTGTTTTGGGTTGAGAGTATAGATTTTTAGGAGTGAACTTGTCCAGAATTTCTGAGACAAATGGTTTTAGCCTGAGCAATGAAAAATAATTAAATAGTAGCTGATACTCTAAGGATGAGTAGGTCAATATAGGGTAGTAAGGAATCATTTAGTCACTGAAATAAAACTCCCCAATTTTGAATTCCATCCAGTCATCTGAATGATGTGTTAATTTGAATTAATTTGCCTTCTTGGTGTCAAAGATCTTCATATACAATAGAATATGCAATGAGGTAATTATATTATCAGCTTTGTGTGATGGTATTTAAATTGGTATACACAATTGTATGTATATGTAATACTTTGTACTTCTGTGTATGTATGTCCACATAGTAAACAATTATACAGGAATACTCACTACAAATATATGTTAAATATTATGCATATTTGAGATGGTAAATATAAATTTATTTGGTTATTGCATAAAATATTGGCAAACATTTTTAAAATATTACTTACTATTATAAATATGTGTATCCAAGAAATAAGAATATTTTAAATAATCTTATGTAGAAAAATGTAGTCTTCTTTAATATTGTTCATCCCTATCTGTAGTAGGAGACTGCTTATTTGTTCCTGTCTGCCTAGAACCAAAGTAATCACATGGAAACAATATTATTGGCAGTACAGTTTGGCCAATAGCTTAAGCATATTTCTGGCTAACTCAAATCTTAAATTAACCCATCTCCATTAATCTGTGTATCTCCATGAGGTTGTAAAGTTCTGGTGCCTGTCTGTGGTGAGTGCTTCATGGCTTCTCCCTGGCTCCACTTTCTTTCCCCAGTATTCAGTTTAGTTTCCCCACTTAGCTCTATTTCTGCTAAGCCGCTGGCTGAAAAAGATTTTTATTAACCAATAAAAGCAACACATATACAGACAGACTTACCACACCATTACCCCTTTATGTTTAAACAAAAAGGAAGGTTTTAAAATTTAACATAGTAAAATTACATATAACAAAATAGGTATCATGTAAAAATTATAGTTACAATATTTATGTCTACTTTATCTTTCATCATAGCTAAGGAAAACTATAACTACATATTCTTCAATTCCATCAAAGACTACAGAAGGATATAATATTATCTAAGTAAACAGAAAGTGCATTGTAAGTAATTTCCAAAACTCTAGAATTGACAGAGATATCTCACTGCCTGGACAGTCACCCAAAATTCTATAACACTGGGGCATCCATCTTCAACCTACAGATCTAAGTATCCAGCAGACTTTTCCATGAAGCAGGGAAATTCAAAGACAGTTCTGCCTATATTGACAGTTTGTCAGTCACTTTTTTCTGTGTCATGCACAATGTCTGGTAGACTCTTTCATGAAGGAAGAACCCCAAAGGATTGTCTCACTATTAGGAAAGTTCAGCAGTCATTTTCCTGTTGGTCCTGCATGTCCATTTCATACAGTAGAACATCAAGCAGTCCAGGCAAGAGCAGTTTCTTGCCCAAATGCCTAGTAAACTCCATAAGGAGCTTCTTCAGTGCCCATCTTCCTCTTGAAGTTATTGGTGCTGCCAGGAACAGATGTATCCCATTGTCACCCATCTTTCCTATTTTTAGTTGCTCTTAGCTGTTTGAAATATCTGCTTTTCGAAATGTAATTTTAGGTGGTAACTATGAGGTAATGGTGAAATTTAAACCACTATGATCAAACTTTGCTGGAAATTTTAGTATTAAACCTACCTGTCTCCAGGTTCAGGCTATTACAAATAATGGATCAATATCAGGCTCTTTGATTTGATTCCATTGGTCTTTCTGTCTGTTTTTATGCCAATACCAAGCTGTTTTCATTACTATAGCTCTATAACAGAGCTTTGATGTCAAAGATGGTAACCCCTCTAGAAGTTCCTTTGTTGTACAGGTTTTTTTTTTTGGTTACTCTGGGTTTTTGGCTTATCCATATGAAATTGAGTATTGTTCTTTCAAGGTCTTTGAAGAAGTGTGCTGGGATTTTGATGGAGATTACATTAAATCTGTAAATTGATTTTTGTATGATTGCCATTTTCACTATATTAATCCTTCCTATCCAAGAGGGTGGGAGATCTTTCCATTTTCTGGTATATTCTGCAATTTCTTCATTCAAAGACTTAAACCATGCTTAGTGAGGTCACCCAGGCACAGATAGACAAACATGATATGTACTCACTCATATGTGGATATTAGATGGAAAGCAAAGAATAACTAGCCTATAATATACAATCCCAGAGAAGCTAGGTAAAAAGAAGAACCCTGAAAGACACATGCATGTATTCCTCTGGGAAGGGCAAACAGACAAGACCTCCTGAGAAAATAAGGAGGGTGAAAGCGGGAGGGTGGAGAGGGAGGGGGAAAACGGGGAGAGAGGAAGAAATCATGAGGGACCACCCGGATACTCAAGAATGAGGAGGGACAGTAACAGAGAGAAAGGGGGGAGATATCTTGATTGAGGGAACTATTAGAGAACTGGCAAGGGACTCGTCACTGGAGAAATTCCCAGAAGTTCACAAGGATAGCCTCAGCTAGGACTCTAGTCAACACTGGAGAGGATGCCTGGATTGGCCTTCCCCTGTAATCATATGTCATCATGGAACCTTCACCTGCAACTAATGGAAGCCGATGCAGAGATCTACAAGGAAGTATTGGGCTGAGCTACTGGAGACCAGTGCAGGAGAGGGAGAAGAGATAATATGAGCGCTGCAGAGGTGGGGGGCCAGGAGGGCCATGTCAGGATCATGATGGTGATCATGATCATGATGATGATGCCCTCAAAACATATTGGCTGACCTTGGCAAATGGGAGCTCCCTGACTTTGGACTGATAGTGGTGAACCTGCATGGGACCAGGTAGGCCGACTGAATGTAGGGAAAGGGTGTGAGGCTTGGGCAACCTGTGGGGCCACTGGCAGTGAGACCAGAATTTATACCTGATGCTTGAACTGGCTTCTGGGGGACACATTCTTTTAAGAGTGATGCTTTGCTCAGCCTAGATGTAGGGGGGAGGGTCTTGATCTTGCTTTGGAGCGAGGTATTAAACTTTGTTGGCTTCCCCGGCAAGCCTTACCCTTTCTGAGGAGTGGATGGTGAGGGGGGAAATGGAAAGAGGGGAGGAGTAGGAGTAGGGGAGGGAGTGGGAGCCAGAATAGCTATGTAAAATAAAGAAGATTGCATTGAAAAATCATTTTTTTT